>WFAB01001868.1:0-78489 GCA_018977245.1 Lethenteron camtschaticum | reverse complement strand
TCCCCTCCCCTCCTCCTCCCTCCTCCCCTCCTTCTCCTCCTCCCCCACCCCCTCCCCTACTCCTCCCCCTCCTCCTTCTCCTCCCCCTTTCCTCCTCCTCCTCCTTCCTCCTCCCCCTCCCCTCTTCCTCCCCCCCTCCACCCCCTCCCCCTACTCCCCCCTCCTCCACCTCCCTCTTTCTCCTCCCTCCTCCTCCCCCCCCTCCTCCTCCCTCCTCCCCCACCCCCCTCCCCCCCTCCCCCTCCTCCTCCCTCCCCCTCCCTTCCTCCCTCATCCTCACTCCTCCCCCCTCTCCTCTTTCTCCTCCCTCCTCCCCCTCCTCCTCCCTCCTCCTCCTCCCCCCCTCCTCCCTCCTCCTCCTCCCCCCCTCCCCCTCCTCTTCCTCCCCCCTCCCCCTCTCCTCCTCCCCCACCCCCCTCCCTTCCTCCTCCTCCCCCCCTCCTCCCTCCTCCTCCTCCCCCCTCCCCCTCCTCCTCCTCCCCCCTCCCCCTCTCCTCTTCCTCCCCCTCCCCCTCCTCCTCCTCCCCCACCCCCCTCCCCCTCCTCCTCCTCCCCCCTCCTCCCTCCTCCTCCCTCCTCCTCCTTCATCTTCACTCCTCCTCACTCCTCCTCCCCCCCAGAACAGACGCTCTAAAATTATGTGAATGTTGCCTACGCAGCAAAATCCTTTGACCGTCCATTTATTAAGCAGCCAACTTCCAGAGTAATCACAATCTTCATTTATACCGGAGGTGGAGGAAATCTGATGAGCTGTGGCGTTTTTCTTGTTTTTTTTCACAGATGTCCACTACCGGGCACTGGGTCAGAAAATTACAACGACAAAAACGAGACGCAAAAAAAACGAAAGGAGTGCGAATTGTAGGAAATGTAAAATAATCACTAAAATAAAAAAATATGTTTTTATTTTAGTTTACCCAGGTTTAGTCCGCTGAGCCATTAGCTTCTTCGTTATTTGGTCAGACGCGACCTGACCATCGCCAATTACAGCTCAACGAAGTGGCTCATCGTGTGGACATCTATAGCAGCAGCCAAATCATCTAAACTCGCCATGTCGTTCATAAATATCGAGGGGCAAAAACCGTAGGACCCGCAGAAAAATCCACGCGATCACAGAGAGAGAGACGGTGAGAGACACCGCAAACTCCAAATATACAGCAAGGCGTCAATATCATCATCATAATTCATATGAAATCATATCGAGGAGCGTTCCTTCGAAATGTTGAGAGGGGGGAGGGAACGGGAGGGTCTTCTACACCAGTGGCTCTTAAACTTGACTGCACCCCTGCACCCATTTGCTTCTCAATCTTAAACAAAAACAAACTGATTTCGATTTAAAGCTTCTTTCGTGACTGCAGCAGGGATTCATCTTCTTGGTTCTTTCGGTAAAGTCACGTAGAAGGGAAGTAATAAAATAATAAAAATAAAACATAACAAAAATTTCGATTTAAAGCTTTCGTGACTACAGGGATTCATCTTCTTGTTTTTTTCGGTAAAGTCACGTAGAAGGGAAGTAATAAAATAATAATAATAAAACATTATAAATCCTGCATAATGCACGGACACAAGTAGTACTAATCACATTCCTGCATTTCCCATGGGTATGCTGGATTCCTCTTGATATGCAAATTCTTTTGTCAAGGCGCCCAGCTTATATATATATGCTCCAAGCACGTGTGCTGTTTCATTCAGACGCTGTCGCCTCGACAGACCTGGTTTCACCTGAGGACGGCTACTTGCGTTGTGGCCGAAACGTCGTGAGAATTATTTTATTATGTTTTATTTGTATTATTTTATTACTTCCCTTCTACGTGACTTTACCGAAAGAACCAAGAAGATGAACCAAAGAGCAATTCCTGCAGTCACGAAAGCTCCAAATTCAAGATTTGTCGCAGAGAAGTCCATTGCCAAGTCTTCAGTTAAACGAATTCTCCGCTGTGCGAGGTGCAAATGCATTCTAATCCGAAATACGGACACTGTAGAAGTTGATCGTGGAGGGCGGTTGGAGCTCACTGCATTATTAACGAGATATGCTTTGCTCCAGATGCGATATTATTTCTCTCCCACCCCCGCCATCCTCCCCCGCGATCCTATACTCCTCTGCCAACCTCCCATTATTCATCCTTTTGCCAGTGACTATACCGAGTGTCGGTGTTTATTCACTCATTTTCAGAGGGAATGGTGATGGTGGGGGGGGGGGGGGGTCGGGGAGCACTTTCGCTGATAAGACATCAGTCAGCGAGGGTTGTCAGCCACAACATTTGAAACCATTGGGGTTGATACAGCTGTTGAGGAGTTCCCACGGACGCAATCGGAGGCGGAGGTAAGTTATGGGCTTCCGCCAGAGGTCGCAAACGGGTTTTGATTCCTTACCCGTACCCGTACCCGGCCGCACCAGGGTCGCAACCGGGTACCCGATACCTGCCGGGTACGGGTACCCGTTTGCGACCCTGGTGCGGCCGGGTACGGGTAACCGGGTAGGCCGTGAGTCACTGGTGAGTCACCGTTTGTCACTCATTTCCCAACGTCTTGTCTCTTCTCACAATTCAAGTTCCTAGAATCAACCCACCCCGCGCCTGCAACATGGCTTCATCCCAGAGGTCGCAATCAGGTACCCGATACCCGTACCCTACCCGTACCCGGCCGGGTACGCGTAGGGTACGGGTAGGGTACGGGTACGGCCGGGTACGGGTCCCCGTTTGCAACCCTGGTGCGGCCGGGTACGGGTAAGGAATCAAATCCCGTTTGCGACCTCTGCCACCCACCCCTCCTTCGACCCCCCCCCCCTGCCCCCCGTTCCAGCGTAAAACAAACGGCTCCCTCCCTTAGAGACTAAACCATTTAAAGAATTGGCAGCGATAAAATAAGGCGATTTTAACTCCTCGCAAAAGCCGCTGCTTAATTATACGTTGAATTACATGCGCCTTTAGAACGGCGGACTGACTGTGCCCCTAATAAAATAACTCTTTCCATTAACTCGCTATTTTAATTGACACACACACACAAAGCAAACATTCCGTCGATAATTCTCCCTTGTGTGTTTGTGTGGTCTTCATATGTGCTACGCACGAACAGCACTTACCCAAAAAAAAGTCCCTTCTTTGGCTTTCATGTCACATACAAAGCAGCCACCGCGTGTGCGCTACTGAGATGACCCAACCCATAAACAACAACTTTTGGCTATGAGCCACTCGCTACTGAATTTCGATTTAAAGCTTTCGTGACTGCAGGGATTAAAATTCGTGGTTTTTTTCGGTAAAGTCACGTAGAAGGGAAACAATAAAATAATAAAAATCTCAAACAATAAAATTCTCGCGACGTTTCGACTGCAACACAAGCAATCGTAATCATGTGTGAAAAACACAGCAAGACAATTTGATAAAAGTGTCAGTTTTTTTCTTAACGTCAGCACCACGGACAGTGATTTTGGCTGTTGGTCAGATGTTCACCTGATGATGATTGCTTGTGTTGCAGGAGAAACGTCGTGATAATTTTATTGTTTTATATTTTTTTATTATTTTATTGTTTCCCTTCTACGTGACTTTACCGAAAGAACCAAGAAAACACTCGCTACTTATTAAATTGTCCTCTCCCGTTAGGCTTTTGGGATGTGTATAGATACTTGTGTGTGTATATGCATACTGTATATAGTAGTGTATAGTGTAGTGTATAGTGTAGTGTATAGTGTAGTATATAGTAGTGTATAGTGGAGTGTATAGTGTAGTGTATAGTGTAGTGTATAATAGTGTATAGTGTAGTGTATAGTAGTGTATAGTGTAGTGTATAGTGGTGTATAGTGTAGTAGTGTATAGTGTAGTGTATAGTAGTGTATAATGTAGTGTATAGTGTAGTGTATAGTGTAGTGTATAGTGTAGTATATAGTAGTGTATAGTGTAGTATATTGTAGTGTATAGTGTAGTGTATAGTGTAGTGTATAGTAGTATATAGTAGTGTATGGTGTAGTGTATAGTGTAGTGTATAGTGTAGTGTATAGTAGTGTATAGTGTAGTGTATAGTGTAGTGTATAGTGTAGTGTATAGTAGTGTATAGTAGTGTATAGTAGTGTATAGTGTAGTGTATAGTGTAGTGTATAGTAGTGTATAATGTAGTATACAAGTACAGCACCACACCGGTGTGTCGGAGAGCCAAGCCACAACATCTACAATCTGAGTAACGACGTTTCGCCAATTATTACAACCAGCTTCATCAGGCGACAGCCAGATTTGTCTGTCGCCTGATGAAGCTAGGTAGGTGGGTTAGTTGGGGTGTTGGTATGCGGTGTGGAGGGGGTAGTTAGGGTACGGGACGAGTGCATGCGTGACTAGCGGCAACTTTTGACGAAGGGCCTCAAGGCGTTTGAGGCTTCTCAGGAGGCTGTAGACACGTGAGCATATTCAGTGCCCTTCTCCACAGCCCCCCACTACTACCCCCCACCCCCCCCCCCCGTGATGTGATTTATTTCAGGGGTTCATTAGAGGCAGAGGTTTCTTACCGCGCACTCACTCACGACTATTTTTTTTCCTAATCCAGCAATTGTTTTTGCGGCGCCGTCACCAATTAGTGGAATGGGACGCGGCTCGGGCCAATACGGCAGCTGATGCCGCTGCTTCATCTGCTTCTGCTGCTTCTACTGCTGCTTCTACTGCTGCTGCTGCTTCTACTGCTGCTTCTACTGCTGCTTCTTCTTCTACTGCTGCTTCTACTGCTGCTTCTACTGCTGCTGCTGATTCTTCTACTACTGCTGCTGCTGCTACTACTGCTGCTTCATCTGCTGCTGCTGCTGCTTCTACTGCTGCTTCTGCTGCTGCTTCTGCTTCTGCTGCTGCTGCTTCTACTGCTGCTGCTGCTGCTGCTTCTTCTACTGCTGCTTCTATTGCTGCTGCTGATTCTTCTACTACTGCTGCTTCTTCTTCTACTGCTGCTGCTGCTGCTGATTCTTCTTCTACTGCTGCTGCTGCTGCTGATTCTTCTACTGCTGCTTCTTCTTCTACTGCTTCTACTGCTGCTGCTTCTTCTTCTACTGCTTCTACTGCTGCTGCTGATTCTTCTACTGCTTCTGCTGCTGCTGCTTCTACTGCTGCTGCTTCTTCTTCTTCTACTCCTGCTGCTGTTTCTTCTGCTGCTGCTGCTTCTTCTACTACTGGGGGGTGGAGAGGGGGGGTGGCGCGATGCGGGGGGGGGGTGGAGGGGGGGTGGAGGGGGGGTCTAGCTAAATCTCACGCCCGCAGAAGCTTCATTCTGCAAAGAGGGGGGGGTAGGAGGAGGAGGAGGGGGAGGCTGCTGCCCGACCTAAGCCGTGCGCGGGTGAATCAACCCGCGCTGATCGCCCGCATTAGCCGCGCTATCGACTCGGGGTAAGCCGTCGTTTAAGCACTGCTGCTGCTACTGCTGCTACTGCTGCTGCTGCTACTGCTGCTACTGCTGCTGCTGTTACTGCTACTACTGCTGCTACTATTACTGCTACTGCTGCTGCTACTATTACTGCTACTGCTGCTGCTACTGCTGCTACTGCTGCTGCTGCTACTGCTGCTACTGCTGCTGCTGCTACTGCTGCTACTGCTGCTGCTATTACTGCTACTACTGCTGCTACTATTACTGCTACTGCTGCTGCTACTGCTGCTGCTATTGCTGCTACTACTGCTGCTGCTGCTACTGCTGCTGCTGCTACTACTGCTGCTGCTACTGCTGCTGCTACTGCTGCCACCACTCCTCTCGCGGGTTCAATACCGACCCTGACACCTGCTGTAAATTTGGAGTTTGCGTGTCTCTCTTACCCTCCCCACCCAGCCCCTCCCCACCCAGCCCCTCCCCACCCAGCCCCTCCCTGCACGACGGACGGACACAATAATCTCCTGTGGGCTGGTGGAATCAGTGGGTTCCTACCAGTATCACGTTCCTTCGGAGTGGGCAAGTAGGAACTTGGTTGGACAGCGCATTCGTGCACGACAGACAGACAAATAATCCCTGGTGGGCAGCAGTGTGGAACCTGTTGTTCCTACCTGTGTACAAGATCACGTGACTTGAGGTATCCATTATTAATTGGTTCTTTCGGTTAAGTCACGTCTAAAGATAAAATAATAAATTAAGTAATAGCATACTACTATTACTAGTATTTAATTGATTATTTTTTCTTTAGACGTGACTTAACCGAAAGAACCAAATAATAATTCCTGCAGTCACGAAAGTTCTAAAATTAAGATTGAGGTAGCCAGCCCCCTTAACTACCCCCCCCCATTAGGCCCCTCCCCTGACCCCCCCCCCCCCCTTAGGCCCCTGACCCCCCCTCCCTTAGGCCCCTCCCCTGACCCCCCCCCTCCTTTAGGCCCCTCCCCTGACCCCCCTCCCTTAGGCCCCTCCCCTGACCCCCTCCCTTAGGCCCCTCCCCTGACCCCCCCTCCCTTAGGCCCCTCCTCTGACCCCCCCTCCATTAGGCCCCTCCCCTGACCCCCCTCCCTTAGGCCCCTCCCCTGACCCCCCCTCCCTTAGGCCCCTCCTCTGACCCCCCCTCCATTAGGCCCCTCCCCTGACCCCCCCATTCCCTTAGGCCCCTCCCCTCTCCGTACCCGGCAGTTGGTCTCCACCAATCAAAGAGCTGTGTGTATTATATATTTATTTATGCACGACAGACAGACAGACAGTCAGTCAGACAGACAGTCAGACAAACAGACAGACAGTCAGTCAGACAGACAGACAGACAGTCAGTCAGACAGACAGACAGACAGTCAGACAGACAGACAGTCAGACAGACAGACAGACAGTCAGACAGACAGACAGACAGTCAGACAGACAGTCAGACAGACAGACAGACAGTCAGTCAGACAGACAGACAGTCAGACAGACAGACAGTCAGACAGACAGACAGACAATACATCCCTGGTGGGATCACACTGCTCAGCCACGCAGCTGGCGCGTTAAAACATAAATGACGTCACGCACCTGGGTGGGGGGGTGGGGGTCAGACATTTGTGACGATGTGTGACGAGGGGGGAGGGTGAGAAATGTGACGTCACATCAAAATGCTACAACTTTAAATAAATATAGACAACACGTTCTACTTAATTAAATAGACTTTTTAACAAATGTTTTCTCCTTCAACATCAGAGTGCAGCGCCTCGTTAAACACGCACTACAATGACAAGAGTTTAAAGCGATTTGAAGCATTTTTATTTTTTTGGGGGACAGAGCTTTGCGACGTCATATTTGAGGTGGGGGGGGTCTGACTTTTTGTGACGCCGTGTGACGAGGGGGGAGAGGGGGGGGGGTCAAAAAATCGTCCATAATCTCGTGACATCATTTACGGACGGCCCCTTACGGCTGAACAGAACGCAATTTTATTATTTTTATTCTTAGGTCGTGATTTTTAAAATAATAAAATAAAAATCACGACGTCGTGATTTTTATTTTATTTTACTTTTATTAATTGTAACGTTTTACCTACGTGACTTTACCGGAAAAAACCTAAGAATATGAATCCTTGCAGTCACGAAAGCTTCAAATCTAGAATTTATTATTTTTGACGCTCTACTTTGACTCGCTCGCTCGCTGTTAGTGTGTGGAGGGGGGGGGGGTAGGGGGCATCTTGCCGACGAGGTTTAGACATGTTTGTTTGTTGTAGTACAGAGTTAGACTGATGGCCTTAATCTAAGTTGTCTTGTGGTTGTTGTTGTTGTTTGTGTTGTTGTAGTACAGAGTTAGACTGATGGCCTTAATCTAAGTTGTCTTGTGGTTGTTGTTGTTGTTTGTGTTGTTGTAGTACAGAGTTAGACTGATGGCCTTAATCTAAGTTGTCTTGTGGTTGTTGTTGTTGTTTGTGTTGTTGTAGTACAGAGTTAGACTGATGGCCTTAATCTAAGTTGTCTTGTTGTTGTTGTTTGTGTTGTTGTAGTACAGAGTTAGACTGATGGCCTTAATCTAAGTTGTCTTGTGGTTGTTGTTGTTGTTGTTTGTGTTGTTGTAGTACAGAGTTAGACTGATGGCCTTAATCTAAGTTGTATTGTGGTTGTTGTTGTCGTTTGTGTTGTTGTAGTACAGAGTTAGACTGATGGCCTTAATCTAAGTTGTCTTGTTGTTGTTGTTTGTGTTGTTGTAGTACAGAGTTAGACTGATGGCCTTAATCTAAGTTGTCTTGTGGTTGTTGTTGTTGTTGTTTGACTTGCATCCCACTGGGATTTTTGCACACAGCGTTGGTGTACGGTGGTTTTTCCCGCAATATTTTGCTGTCTTTTCTTGGATTTTCTGTTTGCACTCAGTCATATATTCACTTTAAGATGTTTTCTTGTTCATGTTTTTGTTTTTGTGTTTGTTGCGGTTGCGCCCGATTCAAGAGCCGAATGGCTCACAGGGCTATACCTAATACATGAACTTGAACTCACTCACACTCACTCACTCACCCACTCACCCACTCACTCACTAACACACTCACCCACTCACCCACCCACTCACCCAATCACCCACTCACTCACCAACACACTCACTCACTCACACACCCACTCACCCAATCACCCACTCACTCACCCACTCACTCACACACTCACACACATTTTCTGTTTGCACATATTCACTTTAAGATGTTTTCTTGTTCATGTTTTGTTTTTTGTTTGTTGCGGTTGCACCCGATTCAAGAGCCGAATGGCTCACAGGGCTATACCTAATACATGAACTTGAACTCACTCACACTCACTCACTCACCCACTCCCCCACTCACTCACTAACACACTCACCCACTCACCCACCCACTCACCCAATCACCCACTCACTCACCAACACACTCACTCACTCACACACCCACTCACCCAATCACCCACTAACACACTCACCCACTCACACACCCACTCACACACCCACTCACCCAATCACCCACTCACTCACCCACTCACTCACCCACTCACTCACACACTCACACACATTTTCTGTTTGCACATAGTCACTTTAAGATGTTTTCTTGTTCATGTTTTAGTTTTTTGTTTGTTGCGGTTGCACCCGATTCAAGAGCCGAATGGCTCACAGGGCTACGCCAAATACATGCACTTGAAGGTGATGGTGGAGAAAGACGTCTTGGTCTGGGTGAGTTCGTTCATGGCCTCGTGCGTTCCGCACGAAGTCATCGGCCAGCCGCGTAAACGCTTCCTCCAGGGTCCGCAAGGAACGACAGTGCACACAGACGATCCAACCACCACCACCCACCCACCCCGGTTTAATTCAGTTTGATTTCACCCTCGGTAAGGGAGAGCGCTTTTCATTTAGGAAAGGTCAGTCGAACTCCATTATGACAAACGAACGCTCATTTCCCATGCCAATTTGCCATTTGCTCTTAATAAGATTTCACTGTAAATAAATGTACCGCCCTTTTAACCCCCCCCCCCGTTCCCCTCGCCTCGCCCCCCCCCCCTCCCGCGGCCTATGTAGCCTACGATGCGGAGAGGCCCCCAACGGGAGGAGCGATCGTCTGCTGCTCATCACCTGGGGAAGAGTGCCCTGGGAGAATGGAGGGAGGGACGGAGAGAGTGAGAGAATGGCACGACGAGAAAAAACGTGCTGTGCGGTGTGGTGTAGCCGCAAACGCAACGATGTAAGATCTGCATTGTTGGTTCTTTCTGTGACTTTTAGAAAGAGAATGAAATTTAAATGAAAGAAAAAAATATATTTTAAAAAATGTAAAATGTCAAATAATAAATGGAAACTGCTGAAAGCAAAAATAACACAATAACATTTAAAAAAAATAGTAACATACCTACGTGACTTTACCGAAAGAACCAAAGAGTTGAGTAAAATAAAATTAAAAATAAATAGAAAATAATGAAAGCAAAAAACCCCACGACGTTTCGATCGCAAAACAAGCGGCCTCCATCAGGCAGTACAAACGTCGTATCGCGTGAACGCCGCTGTGCCGTTTATTGGTCATCTGTGAGTGGCGCCACTGGCTAGGCGAGTAACGCGAAACGTCTATTCAACTATAATAATAGGGGTGTTTCCCCTATTCAACAAGTTTGGGTTTTTTTGTTTTGGCACCAGCAGGGGCCTCGCCACTGAGCCGTGTCACTCACCCACTCACACAGTCACTCACTCACCCACTCACACAGTCACTCACTCACCCACTCACACAGTCACTCACTCACCCACTCACACGGTCACTCACTCACCCACTCATACAGTCACTCACTCACTCACCCACTCACACAGTCACTCACCCACTCACACAGTCACTCACTCACCCACTCACACGGTCACTCACTCACCCACTCACACAGTCAATCACTCACCCACTCACACACTCACTCACTCACTCACCCACTCACACAGTCACTCACCCACTCATACAGTCACTCACTCACCCACTCACACACTCACTCACTCACACGGTCACTCACTCACCCACTCATACACTCACTCACTCACCCACGCACACAGTCACTCACTCACCCACTCACACAGTCACTCACTCACTCACCCACTCACACAGTCACTCACTCACCCACTCACACACTCACTCACCCACTCACACAGTCACTCACTCACCCACTCACACACTCACTCACTCACTCACCCACTCACACAGTCACTCACTCACCCACTCACACAGTTACTCACTCACCCACTCACACACTCACTCACTCACCCATTCACACAGTCACTCACTCACCCACTCACACAGTCACTCACTCACCCACTCACACAGTCACTCACTCACCCACTCACACGGTCACTCACTCACCCACTCACACAGTCACTCACTCACCCACTCACACACTCACTCACTCACTCACCCACTCACACAGTCACTCACCCACTCACACAGTCACTCACTCACCCACTCACACACTCACTCACTCACACGGTCACTCACTCACCCACTCATACACTCACTCACTCACCCACGCACACAGTCACTCACTCACCCACTCACACAGTCACTCACTCACACAGTCACTCACTCACCCACTCACACAGTCACTCACTCACCCACTCACACAGTCACTCACTCACTCACCCACTCACACAGTCACTCACTCACCCACTCACACACTCACTCACCCACTCACACAGTCACTCACTCACCCACTCACACACTCACTCACTCACCCACTCACACACTCACTCACTCACCCACTCACACAGTCACTCACCCACTCACACACTCACTCACTCACCCATTCACACAGTCACTCACTCACCCACTCACACACTCACTCACTCACCCACTCAAACAGTCACTCACTCACTCACACAGTCACTCACTCACCCACTCACACAGTCACTCACTCACCCACTCACACAGTCACTCACTCACCCACTCACACAGTCACTCACTCACCCACTCACACACTCACTCACTCACCCACTCACACACTCACTCACTCACCCACTCACTCACTCACCCACTCACCCACTCACTCACTCACCCACTCACCCACTCACACACTCACTCACTCACCCACTCACCCACTCACTCACTCACCCACTCACACACTCACTCACTCACCCACTCACACAGTCACTCACCCACTCACACACTCACTCACTCACCCATTCACACAGTCACTCACTCACCCACTCACACACTCACTCACTCACCCACTCAAACAGTCACTCACTCACTCACACAGTCACTCACTCACCCACTCACACAGTCACTCACTCACCCACTCACACAGTCACTCACTCACCCACTCACACACTCACTCACTCACCCACTCACACACTCACTCACTCACCCACTCACACACTCACTCACTCACCCACTCACTCACTCACCCACTCACCCACTCACTCACTCACCCACTCACCCACTCACACACTCACTCACTCACCCACTCACCCACTCACACACTCACTCACTCACCCACTCACTCACCCACTCACTCACTCACCCACTCACACAGTCACTCACTCACTCACCCACTCACACAGTCACTCACTCACTCACCCACTCACACAGTCACTCACTCACCCACTCACTCACTCACTCACACAGTCACTCACTCACTCACCCACTCACTCACACGGTTGCCTACGTGCTGTGCGAAAGAAGTTTGAACACGCATATTGCACGGACACTTTTTTTACTCGCGTCTGATAACACATCCTCTAAATGTCCCTTCATTCAATTTAGGCCTCATATTTTCCCTTGGCCTTCCCTCAACCGTAATCTTGCAAGGCGCCTTGAGACATTAGCGGAAGGCGCCGTACAAACACTTGCACCTGATTATTTTTCTCGTGCAGAGTCCAGACACACGCCACGTGACCTATTTATTCAACAGCACGTGAGTTTGTTGTTGTTGTTCTATTCACAATTGGAATCCACGGAATGGGTAAGTGGCGGGTGGGGGTGGTGGAGGAACGGGTGGGGGGAAAGAGAGAGACACGCAAACTCCAAATGTACAGCAGCAGGCGTCAGGGTCGGGATCGACCCCACGACCTCCTACACACCAGGCGAGGTAGTTAACATCTCCTAGCCACCGTGATGATGATGAGAGAGACACACAAACTCGAAATATACAGCAGCAGGCGTCAGGGTCGGGATCGACCCCACGACCTCCTACACACCAGGCGAGGTAGTTAACATCTCCTAGCCACCGTGATGATGAGAGAGAGAGACACGCAAACTCCAAATATACAGCAGCAGGCGTCAGGGTTGGGATCGAACCCACGACCTCCTGTATACCAGGCGAGGTAGTTAACATCTCCTAGCCACCGTGATGATGATGAGAGAGACACACAAACTCGAAATATACAGCAGCAGGCGTCAGGGTCGGGATCGACCCCACGACCTCCTACACACCAGGCGAGGTAGTTAACATCTCCTAGCCACCGTGATGATGAGAGAGAGAGACACGCAAACTCCAAATATACAGCAGCAGGCGTCAGGGTTGGGATCGAACCCACGACCTCCTGTATACCAGGCGAGGTAGTTAACATCTCCTAGCCACCGTGATGATGATGAGAGAGACACACAAACTCGAAATATACAGCAGCAGGCGTCAGGGTCGGGATCGACCCCACGACCTCCTACACACCAGGCGAGGTAGTTAACATCTCCTAGCCACCGTGATGATGATGAGAGAGACACACAAACTCGAAATATACAGCAGCAGGCGTCAGGGTCGGGATCGACCCCACGACCTCCTACACACCAGGCGAGGTAGTTAACATCTCCTAGCCACCGTGGCGCCCTCTGAATGAATGAGTGTGCAACTTCCATGCAGGGTGACGTGGCCATCACCAACGCGTTACCCTTCCCTGGGCTGTAACCCGTGTCACCTCGCATCTCCCCCGAGTCTCGATCCACACCTCCCCCCCCCCCCCCACCAGCCACTCGTCAATGGCCCTCAAGAGTCTTGGTTTTCAAAAGCACCCCTACGGCTCACGCGGGTTCAAACACGATAGGTCATCATCATCAATCATCATTCATTGGTATTCTTAGGTTTTTTCGGTAAAGTCACGTAGGTAAAAAATTTAAATTAATAAAAGTAAAATAAAAATTGAATAAATATCACGACGTTTCGGAGGCAACACAAGCTTCCGTATTCTTAGGTTTTTTCGGTAAAGTCACGTAGGTAAAAATTTAAAATTAATAAAAGTAAAATAAAAATAAAATAAAAATCACGACGTTTCGGAGGCAACACAAGCCTCCGTCTTCAGGTGGAACCGTCCAGCAGATGTTCTTGCTTGGACCCAGCATGCATCCATGATGTTGTGTGGATGCGCCGATGCCAGAACAGCATGTTGGAAATTACAAGCCCATGGGCTGCACAAAAATCTAGCAGCCTCCTACCGTTGTTATTGAGTTGATCTGGCCCATGCCTTCCAATCACTCCAGACCAGGTGCCAGCATCATGACCAACTCGGGTTTTGAAGTCACCCAACAAGATGACTAACCCGAGGGGCCACTTTAGCCAGAACCTGCCTGTATCCCTCCACGGATGTTCGTCTTCAGTGGGGGCATAAGTAACCACGACCACCACTCCTCGCCTCTGGTTGATGGGAAGGTGAGCCCAAAGTAGCCTGGGGCTTACAGCTTCCCACACCTCACTACCACGCTCCCACGCCCCCTTCATTATTTTCTTTAGAAGAAGAGCCACACCCTGTTGTTAGGCAGTCTCCTGCCCCGAGTAGAGGACTGTCCACCCCTCATGGTGGCAGGAGCCAGATCCGGTCCACCGGACCTCCTGAATGCCACAGAGATCCAGGCGGTACCAGTCTAGCTCCCGACAGAGTAGTGGCAGCCTCTCCTCTGCAGTGAGCGTTCAAACATTCCACGTGGCCATCCGTAGTGGCTTTTTGTTGTTTCTGGAGGAGCCCCGAGGGTAAAGATTCAATCTCCTGACTCTGCCAAATGGGGTTTGACCAGGAGACGTCATAGACGCCTGTCCCCCCGGGGCATCCGGCACAAGCTTGTTAATTAAATTGTTCGGATGTAGTTTAGTGGTAGTTCATTGAAGGTGGAGGAGTTACCAGCCCCTCGCACCCATCCAGAGCCATCATTTAGCCGCTGTGGTGGTCACAGACGCCATGAGGGGAAAGGCCAATCGGAATTGGCCCTCCCTCCCACAGCACTGCCCACGACAGCGTCGCCCGTCCAGAACTACTAGAAGGTAGGGGGTTGTTTTACCGGACACAACAACACAACAACAACCGCCATTCGCCACTAAGTGGCGGTGACGTCCCCACGACGCTTGTGCCAGGCCAAGTGCACCTTGAGGCCACGTGAAGTGTCGAACGCCCGCTGGCAGGAGGTCACGGGGCAAACCCAGGTGTCACGGGTCGACTGACCGAGATGACCGAGATGACTGGTTGATGCACCACCTGTGCCCCCTACTGTGCCAACTTGCTGTGCTTTATCCACCCGGCGCTCCGCTCGTTGTTGTGAGCGTCGCCCCTCCGCCCTCCGTTGTTGTTGGAGGGCGACTGCCTCCAACTGCCCAGTAGCGTCCTTCACGAGCCTCCTCCACAGAGGCCGATCTTGACACCGCTGGTACCAGTCATCGGCAAGTCCACTCAGCTCCACGTCCTCCTGTAGCACATCACTCCATCTCTTCTCCAGCCCGTGCCGCGCCCGTTTACCGGACACACACGCAGGCACACAAACACAGACACACACAGAGACACACACAGGCACAAATACACACACAGGCACACACCGACAGAAAACATGATCTCTTTCCAAATTCTTTAACTGCTTCCTCATCTGAAGTCACGTTCAGTGCTGCTTCACAGATTTAAGCAAACATCATCAGAAAGGCAATAATCATGCCTCCCCGATTTTACATTGGTATTTACAAAGCAATCATTTGTTGTTTTTAAAAAAATAACAAATTGAATTATCATTTATAAACCACCCACGTTATGCCTCCGTATTAACCACCACCCATCTCCTCCCACCTAACCCTGAGCAGACATTCCAGCTTTGGATGGGTGGAGGTTGGGGTGGATTGCAGATGAGTACGGTCGGCTAGGTACGGCGCGAAAGAAGTTCAACGTACGTGCGTGCACGAGTCACCAATGACCTCCTCTTGCGATCGAAACGGAAATGTATATGAACTCCGTCGGACTGAGGACTCAGAAAGTGTGTGGACTAATCCCCATCTGTTCCACACTCACTTCTTTATACCACGTAGGTGGACTCAGCCAGGAGCAGGCGGTTACAGCAGAGTGTGTGATGGACTAATCTCTATCTAGTAATAGGTTTTTACCCTTTCAACTGGTACAAAACTGACACCTTTATACAAGGCATCATGTTTGCAATAACCACAACGCAAGCAGTCAAAATGCAAACAAAAATAAACAACTCTGATGATGATAATGATATGCACTGCCCTTGAAGTTGATTGGTCCACACCCGAGACAGCTTTTATTAGAGTCTAGTCTCCATTGGTGTTGGACCAGATGACGCCAAAAAACACCAATGGAGACTAGGCTCTAAGAAAAGCTGTCTCGGGTGTGGACCAATCAACTTCAAGGACAGTGCATATCATTATCATTGTCAGAGTTGTTTCTTTTTGTTTGCATTTTGACTGCTTGCGTTGTGGTTATTGCAAACATGATGCCTTGTGATAATTGTTTTTTTACCCTTCTATCTGGCAACAAAACTGGCACCTTTTTACAAGGAGTCATGTTTGCATAGACCACAATACCTGCAGTCATAATACAAACAAAAGACATAACTCTGATAATCTGCACTGTCCTTGAAGTTGATTGGTCCACACCCGAGACAGCTTTCCTTAAGGGTTATGTCTTTTGTTTGTATTATGACTGCAGGTATTGTGGTCTATACAAACATGACTCCTTGTAAAAAGGTGTCAGTTTTGTTGCCAGATAGAAGGGTAAAAAACCAATTATCATATTTTTACTGGCAAATGAGGTTCCCATAGTGATGATGCCTTGTATAAAGGTGTCAGTTTTTGTACCAGTTGAAAGGGTAAAAACCTATTACTATATTTTGCCACTGGTAAAGGAGGTCTCATAGTGTAATCTCCATCTGTTTCACACTAATTTCTTTCTACCACTTGGGTGGACTCAGCCAGGTGGAGGCGGTACAGCAGAATGTGTGGACTAATCTCCATCTGTTCCACACTCACTTATTTCAGTGGGCATCAAGTTGGAGTCATACTCGCTGAGATAGAGTTGGCAGCTCCTCCACCTGCTGACGGATGATGATGATGATGACGATGTGAACGCACGCACCACCTCGGCCAAAATTACAACTCCTCTCGGCACCCAACGCGAACTCCTCGACTCGGCACGCGGCGCGAAACGTCGGCACATCGTGCCGCCGGAACGCACGCGTGTGGGGGACGTTCTTTGGGGGGCGCTTCCCGTGGACAATTTCAGACGCTCGCTGCAATGTCCTCAAAGACCTGCCCCAACCTCCCACCCGCCTGCCTGCCCCACTGATCCCGTGTGAATAATGCCCTGCCACCTCCCCCCTCGCCCGGCTGGGTGAGTGTGTGTGGAGGGGAGGGGGGCAGGGTTGACATGGAGGTTACTGGACTGATGAGTGGAGAGCTCCCCTGTAAAAAAAAACAACGTTTATCCGACGTGTTTCGCAGTAATTGCGCGGGGTTTTTTTTCATCAACATTTTATCTGCGAGGCGTGCACGAGGGGGTGCGTGGGTGGGGTGGGGTGGGCGAGTGAGTGGTGCGGTGTGTGAACATCGTCACTGGGGAGACAAAGGCGGTCGGGCGTGGTGCTGGCCACCCACCCCCTCGTGTGCCTTGCCGGCATTCATAGGTGCAGCTTGCTAACGGCACTTGCCCCTACAGTCTGTTGAGGCTATTCGGGTGAGTGAGTGAGTGCGTAAGTAGGCGAGTGGGTGAGTGGGTGAGTAGGTGGGCACGTGAGTGGTGGGCGAGTGAGTGGGTCAGTGGGTGGGTGAGTGAGTAGTTGAGCGAGTAGGTGAGTAGGTGGGCATGTGAGTGGTGGATGAGTGAGTGGGTAAGTCGGTGGGAGGATGAGTGGGTTAGTGGCCGAGCTAGCAATTAGATGAGTGGGTCAGTGGTTAGGTGAGTAAGTGGGCATGTGAGTGGTGGGTGAGTGAGCGGGTATATGGGTGGGTGAGTGAGTAGTTGAGTGAGTGGGTAAGTTGGTGGGCGGGTTAGTGGTTAGGTGGGTGACTGGACGAGCGAGCGAGTGAGTGAGTGAGTGGGCGAGCGAGCGAGTGGGTGAGTGGGTCAGTGGGCGGGTGAGTGAGTGGGTGAGTGGGTGGGTGAGTGGGCGAGCGAGAGAGTGGGTGGGTGAGTGGGTGGGTGAGTGAGTTGATGAATCGGTGGGTGGGGTAAGCAGATAAGCGTCTGAGTTGCTGAGTGAGTCGGTCAGTGTGTGGGTGGTTGCGTGGGTAGTTGAGTAAGTGGATAAGTGGGTGGGTGAGTGGGCGAGCGAGAGAGTGGGTGGGTGAGTGGGTGGGTGAGTGAGTGGGCGAGCGAGAGAGCGAGCGAGGAGCGAGCGAGTGAGCGGATGAGTTGGTGGGTGAGTCGGTCAGTGTGTGGGTGCTTGCGTGGGTAGTTGAGTAAGTGGATAAGTGGGTGGGTGAGTGGGCGAGCGAGAGAGTGGGTGGGTGAGTGGGTGGGTGAGTGAGTTGGTACGTGGGTGGGTGAGTGAGAGAGTGGACGAGCGAGCGAGTCAGTTGATGAATCGGTGGGTGGGTGGACAAGCAGGTGGGCGTCTGAGTTGATATGTGAATCGGTCAGTGTGTGGGTGGTTGCGTGGGTAGTTGAGTAAGTGGATAAGTGAGTGGGTGAGTGGGCGAGCGAGAGAGCGAGAGAGCGAGTGGGTGAGTGGGTATGGTCGTGGGCCAGCCCCCTTCTGTGCCTATCGCTTGGTCGAAAGCTACTCCCCTCCCCCCTACCCCAATTGGGGGTGCCCATGCCCCCGTTTGGCGACAAGTAACCTTTAAGGAGCAATAATCTCCAGAAATAAGCTACAATCAGCTGTCAGAGGGCATTGATTTCCGAGCCTGTGACTGCGAGCAATATTAGAGAAACGCATTGTGATGGGGGGGGGGGGGGCAAGCCAGCTAGATCTCTGAAATTAAATCCCGAAAGGTCACTACTGCATTTTTACGGCTTAATTCACACTTACACCCCCCCCCCCCCCCCCCCACTTTCTCGCTCTCCACTCTCTCTCCACTCTCTCCTCTTTCTCTATCCTTAGCTCGCTAGCTCTCTCTCTCTAACTCTACTCCTCTGCTGTTTTGTTTAATTCCTTAATTCCATCCGGCTCTGTCGGTCTTGCCTCTTGCCAACCTCGCTCGCCATTCTGTCCCCTTCGATTCCTCTTGTTCAATAATAACCCGAACCACCACCAGTAACCCCCCCCCCAATCTCCTCCACCCAACCCAGTTTGGGCCATATAGTAAACCCATAGACACGTAGAGACAGACCCATAGAGGTACATTAGAGACTCAAAGAGACACACGCAACCCAAACTATGGCCCATATCGTAAACCCATAGAGAGACACACACAGAGACCCAGATAGAAACAGAGAGAAACATAGACATACAGAGACACACATAGATACACAGACTCATAGAGAGACACACAGAGAGAGACCCATAGAGATACATAGAGACCCATAGACATACATAGTACCCACATAGATGCACAGACTCATAGAGTTGCATAGATACTCAAAGAGACACATGAATCCCAAACTATGGCCCATATCCTAAACCCATAGAGAGACACACATAGAGACCCAGATAGATACATAGAGACCCATAGACATACAGAGACCCACATAGATACGCAGACTCATAGAGAGACACACAAAGAGACCCAGAGAGATACATAGAGATCCATAGACATACAGAGTACCCACAGAGATACACAGACTCATAGAAAGACTCACAGAGAGACCCAGAGAGATACATAGAGACCCATAGACATACACAGACCCACGTAGATACACAGACTCATAGAGAGACACACAGAGAGACCCAGAGAGATACATGGACACCCATAGACATACAGAGTACCCACATAGATACACAGACTCATAGAGAGACACACAGAGAGACCCAGATAGATACATAGACACCCATAAACATACACAGACCCACGTAGATACACAGACTCATAGAGAGACACACAGAGAGACCCAGATACATAGAGACCCTTAGACATAAACAGACCCACGTAGATACACAGACTCATAGAGAGACACACAGAGAGACCCAGAGAGATACATGGAGAACTCCACGTTGGCACGAAGCTCCTGGACCACGTTTGCTGGCATACGCAATCAGATAAATATGCATGGAGATAGAGACACATCGGGATAGAGAGAGACACCTCGAGATCCATAGGTTCACATGCATACATGGAGAGTTCTAGAAATACTTAGAGATACACGAGAGAAAAGCCAGAGTAAATTTGACTTGAAGCTTTCGTGACTGCAGGAATTGCTCTTTGATTCTTTCGGTAAAGTCACGTAGAAAGAAAATAAATTTAATAACGGAGTACGACGTTTCGATTGCAACACAAGCAACCGTCATCAAGCAGAACTAAATTTGAGAGAGAGACAAAACACAGACACGGAGACACACAGACAGACACACAGGCAGATAGAGACAACACAGAGACACACAGAGAGAGATACACACAACATAGACAGACAGAGAGAGACACACAGAGACACACACAGAGAGAGACACACAGAGAGAGACACACAACATAGACACACAGAGAGAGACACACAGGGCAAACACAGAGATAGAGACAACACAGAGACACACAGAGAGAGAGACACACAACATAGACACACACAGAGAGACAACACAGAGACACACAGAGAGACACACAACAGAGACACACATAGACACACAACATAAACAGAGAAACACACAGAGACACACAACATAGACACACGGAAAAAGACAACACAGAGACACACACAGAGAGAAAGAGACACACAACATAGACACAGAGAGAGAGACACACAGCAGAGACACACAGAGAGTTTAACACAGAGACACACAGAGAGAGACACACAACATAGACACACACAGACACACAACACAGACACACAGAGAAAGACACACAACAGAGACACACAGAGAGACACACAACACAGAGACACACAGAGAGAGACACACAACATAGACACACAGAGAGCAAAGCGACTGTGACCAAGAAGCACAAACTACGGATCCACGTAGCAAACAAACCACTGTGGTTTGCGATCATTCAATGGAGGAAGAGGAGGGGGTAGAAAACGACACGAAATCCTCTCTCTTGTCTCTGTCTCTGCTGAAGCCCTATTCTAGTCATGGCCATGCAGTAGACCTTGGCATTCGAATTTTAGCCCCCGAACATATTGTTGCCGCTATGCGCAAGAATAAAAAGAATAACATTCGTGTGTTTTTTTTACAGAAATATTCACAGCACGTTGAGAGAGAATTCGCAGCAGCAGATACAGAGCCCTACCCTGCCTAACCACCCACTTCAATCTCGTCACTCAATGTTCCTCATCCATATCCCTCTCTCTGTGTTCCTTTCTGTCGCACACGCACTCGCTCGCTCGCTCTTGTTTCCTCGATCGGAGTGTAATAACAGTCTTGGAGACGACTTCTTGAATCCGTTTTTTACTGGTAGGAACGAAGTGAACCAGCCTACAATAGATTATATCGTCCGTCCGTCCGTCCGATTACGTGTAGCAACATCGCCCCCTACTGCAAACACTTGGCAGGACCCTACAAAAACCTTTAGACTCAGTGAGGCTTTCCTGGCTAAACAAGTGTAATAATACATTATGTTTACATTCTTTGGTTATTCGTTCCTACCAGCCCACCCCGCAGGGACCTGTTTATTATTTTATTGTGTTTTATTTTTATTATTTTATTACTTCCCTTCTACGTGACTTTACCGAAAGAACCAATAAGATGAATCCCTGCAGTCACGAAAGCTTTAAATCGAAAAATAGGCTCATATTACAGGAGGAAGATACTCGGCGTAGTCGGCACTTTGCTTCGTTCATCATTTCGTGTTTTTTTTGTCCCCAATGCTTTTCTTTATGTGCCCCTTCGCCCCCCTTTTTAAATGAAAGATTTTCACGAAAGATTTCACGCTCTACCGGACACCAAATGGTGAGAGCATTTCTCCCCCCTCATTGCGGCTGCCCCTAAAAAAAAACAAATGTACAAGTCTCCCTCGTAGCCAAACGCTGCGGTGACCTCCAGTGGAGGTTGGCACACTGCACGTTGCAATCGGCCCTGAGGCTCAGCCGAATCTCGCCAGGGGTAACAGACTTGTGCATTTCCTGCGGTGCCAGGGAGGATCTGCCCCACCGGTACTCACACTGCCAGCGGCTCAAACCAATGTTCCGCCTTTTTGGGGGACATCTTCAGGAAACTGTGGGTGCCCTTCTACAACAGCAGCTTCGTATATGGGGTGGTGCCTTACCTGGCTAACAAGCGCCATGACCTCATGATAGAAATTAAATAGAAATTTTAGTGCCATGACCTCATGAAGGCCATCTTCGTCTGAGTGCAGGCGAAGATGGCGGTGTTACAGAACGATAAAAAGATGCTGGAAGGTGACACTGACGGCTGCTCTGTGGAGCTTCCAGTGTTCAGGGGCCTGCTCAAGGCGCGGCTCCGGCTGGAGCACGCCATGTACCACACACGTGTCGGTGATGTGTCTCTGTCTCTCTCGGTGTCTCTGTCTCTCTCTGTGTGTCTCTGTCTCTCTCTGTGTCTCTGTCTCTCTCTGTGTTTCTGTCTCTCTCTGCTCAAGGCGCGGCTCCTGCTGGAGCACGCCATGTACCACACACGTGTCGGTGATGTGCAGCACGTCTTCTTCGAGCGCTGGGGAGCCGGACAAGCCCCTCTCTGCACCAGCGTGGACGGCACCTCGTGGTGTTCACCTTCTGAAGCGCTCGCTCGTCACCGTGGCGTGCGCGATGACCACCACCACCACCACAACCACCACCACCACTACCACCACCACAACCACCACCACCACAACCACCACCACCACCACAACCAACACAATCACCATCACCACAACCACCACCACCACCACCACAACCACCACCACCACAACCACCACAACCACCACCACCACAACCAACACAACCACCACAACCACCACCACCACCACAACCACCACCACCACAACCACCACAACCACTACCACCACAACCACCACCACCACCACAACCACCACCACCACAACCACCACAACCACCACCACCACAACCAACACAACCACCACAACCACCACCACCACACCACCACAACCACCACCACAACCACCACCACCACACCCCACACAACCACCACCACCACAACCACCACCACAACCACCACCACCACCACAACCAACACAATCACCATCACCACAACCACCACCACCACCACCACCACAACCACCACAACCACCACCACCACCACAACCACCACCACCACAACCACCACACCACCACCACAACCACCACAACCACCACCACCACAACCAACACAATCACCATCACCACAACCACAACCACCACAACCACCACAACCACCACAACCACCACCACCACAACCAACATAATCACCACCACCACGTGACTTTTCTTTCGTGTTGTGTGCGGTGCTTTCAGCGCCACAGCGCGTGGATTTGTAGCGTTTGTTTTCTTTTGTTTGCTGGTGACTTTGTGTATTTCATATCGAAATCGCCTCCAGTGCTGTTGCTGCTGGCGGCAATAAAAGTTGTTTGAAAGTAAAAAAAAAAAGTCTCGCACACACTGACACACACAAACTCTCTTTCTCTCTCTCGTTCACTCGCCTACTCGTATTGGTCAAGGTCTCTCTCCCACGCGCACTGGCTCCTCATCATCCCACACCCCGAGCTCGCTCCCTCTATTTATTTGTTGACGATGCAAAGGCAACAAGAAGATGCTCGGCGTAGTCGGCACTTTGCTTCGTTCAACTTTTCGTAATTTTTTTTTCAATGCTTTGCTTTATGTGCCCCCTGCCCCCCCTTTTTTAAATGAAAGATTTCACAAAATATTTCACGCTCTGCTCTTCTCTTTCTTACCCCCCCCTCTCTCGCTACCCCTCCTCTCTCTCTCTCTACCCCCTCTCTTACCCCCTTCTTTTTACACCCCTCTCTCTCTCTATACCCCCTCTCTCTCTACCCCCCTCTCTCTACCCCCCTCTCTCTACCCCCCCTGTCTACCCCTCTCTTTCTACCCCCTCTCTCTTTCTACCCCCTCTCTCTTCTACCCCCCCCCCCTCTCTCTACCCCCCCCCTCTCTCTACCCCCCCTGTCTACCCCTCTCTTTCTACCCCCCCTCTCTCTACCCACTCTCTCTCTACCCCCCTCTCTCTACCCCCCCTCTCTCTCTCTCTACCCTCTTTCTCTCTCTACCCCCTCTCTCTCTACCCCCCCCCCCCTCTCTCTTTCTACCCCCCCTCTCTCTACCCCCTCTCTCTCTACCCCCCCTCTCTCTCTCTACCCCCCCTGCTCTCTCTACCCCCCCTCTCTCTCTACCCCCCCTCTCTCTCTCTACCCCCCCCCTGCTCTCTCTACCCCCCTCTCTCTCTCTCTACCCCCCCTCTCTCTCTACCCCCCTCTCTCTCTCTACCCCCCCCTGCTCTCTCTACCCCCCTCTCTCTCTCTCTACCCCCCCTCTCCCTACTCCATGTCTTTGTTCCCCCTATGTTTTATATGTAATATTTTTGTTTTCAAACTACGACAAGCGCTGCATCTAAACCCAGCCCGTCTCGCAGTCCCACGGCCAACCCAATGTCACTACCAACTCCCTCTGCAGGAATGTGTTGTTGATGTCGTTGTTGTCTTTGTAGGCATTGTTGTTGTCGTTGTTGTTGTTGTTGTCGTCGTTGTTGTTGTTGATGTCTGAGTCAGGGTGTAGTGCAGGGAGTAGTGCAGGGGGTAGTACTGGTAGGAATCTCCTGGTTACACCAGCCCACAGGGGATTATTGTGTCCGTCCGTCCATCTATCGTGAATCCAAAAATGGGAGCGGTGGGGCTGGGTGGAGAGGGGAGGGTGGGGAGGGGCTGGGTGGGGAGGGTGGGGGGGGGGAGGGGCTGGGTGGGGAGGGTGGGGAGGGGCTGGGTGGGGAGGGGCTGGGTGAGGAGGGGCTGGTCATCCCGTGGTGCCCTTATAAAACTCAACGTTTCACCTACTCACGCCGGCTTGTGCCCGCCCTCACAGTCGGGCATATTTACGGAATACACCACGCCGCCGTTGTCCCTGCAGGCCATTGACCGAGCAACCCAACGTTCCTACCAGCTCCCTCCGCAGGAATGTGTAGTGCAGGATATTATATCCACCTCCCTCTCCCCGCCATCCCTCCCCACTTCCTCAGTCGTTCCCCAGTCGCGCATTAAAGGGCTCCACGCGGGTGACATTTGGCTGCGCGTTGCCTCGCGTTCCCCAGTCGGTGTTTATTCGCATTTTGTTTAAGGGAAAAAATATATGGAGACCCCTGAGGCTTCAATGTCACATGCCATTAGCGTCCTCATTTGGAAGGGTGCGTAATGGAATTCTGCCTGAGATTGAAATTGTGTCAATCAGCTGCTGTTGGGACGGGGGGGGGGGTGCTGTGGGGAGGGGGTATGGGGTGGAGATTGAGGGGAGGGGGGAAGGCTTAACAGCGCATCGGTGATCACCATTCATACATCTGCTGATCAATTCCTAAGGGCCTCACCCTGGCGAGATGTTAACTACCTCGCCTGGTGTGCAGGAGGTCGTGAGTTCCATCCCGACGCTGACGCCTGCTGTATATTTGGAGTTTGCGTGTCTCTCTCTCTCGTCATCATCACGGTGGCTAGGAGATGTTAACTGCCTCGCCTGGTATACAGGAGGTCGTGGGTTCCATCCCGACCCTGACGCCTGCTGTGTATTTGAAGTTTGCGTGTCTCTCTCTGCCCGTGGTGAAATGTTAACTACCTCGCCTGGTATACAGGAGGTCGTGGGTTCCATCCCGACCCTGACGCCTGCTGTGTATTTGAAGTTTGCGTGTCTCTCTCTCTCGTCATCATCACGGTGGCTAGGAGATGTTAACTACCTCGCCTGGTGTGCAGGAGGTCGTGGGTTCCATCCCGACCCTGACGCCTGCTGCTGTAAATTCAGAGTTTGCGTGTCTCTCTCTCTCCGTGTTCGCGTGGATTTGTCTCCGTGTCCTCAACTAATTTAGGATTGACGTGAGTATTTGGCTGCTGCTCGACATTTCCCACGTAACGACGGTGATGGTGGTGATGGTGATGATGATGGTGGTGGTGATGGTGGTGGTGATGGTGATGATGGTGGCGATGATGGTGGTGGTGGTGATGGTGATGATGGTGGCGATGATGATGGTGATGATGGTGGCGATGATGGTGGTGGTGGTGATGGTGGTGATTGTGGTGATGATGGTGGTGGTGATGGTGGTGGTGATGGTGGTGGTGATGATGGTGGCGATGATGGTGGTGGTGGTGATGGTGGTGATGATGATGGTGGTGATGGTGGTGATGATGATGGTGGTGATGATGGTGATGATGGTGATGGTGGTGATGATGGTGGTGATGATGGTGATGGTGATGATGATGATGGTGGTGATGATGGTGATGATGGTGATGGTGATGATGGTGGCGATGGTGATGATGGTGATGATGGTGGCGATGATGATGGTGCTGATGATGGTGGCGATGGTGATGGTGATGATGATGGTAACGATGGTGATGATGGTGATGATGGTGATGGTGACGGCGGTGATGATGATAGCGGTGATGGTGGTGATGATGGTGATGATGGTGATGATGGTGATGATGATGATGGTGATGTGGTGATGATGGTGATGATTAAGGTGATGATGGTGATGATGGTGACGGTGGTGATGATAGTAGCGGTGATGGTGGTGATGATGGTGATGATGGTGATGATGATGATGATGGTGATGATGGTGATGATGATGGTGATGATGGTGATAATGGTGATGATGATGGTGATGATGGTGATAATGGTGATGATGATGGTGATGATGGTGATGGTGGTGATGATGATGGTGGTGATGATGGTCATGGTGATGATGGTGGTGATGGTGATGATGGTGATGATGGTGGCGATGATGATGGTGCTGATGATGGTGGCGATGGTGATGGTGATGGTGGTGATGATGGTGATGGTGACGGCGGTGATGATGATAGCGGTGATGGTGGTGATGATTAAGGTGGTGATGGTGATGATGGTGACGGTGGTGATGATAGTAGCGGTTGTGATGATGGTGATGATGGTGATGATGGTGACGATGGTGACGATGGTGATGATGGTGACGGTGGTGATGATAGTAGCGGTGATGGTGGTGATGATGGTGATGATGGTGATGATGAGCCGCTTTCGTTAAGCCATCATTTGTGGTGGCTAGCGTCTCTTCTGACACAGGAGCTATAAAGTATCTTAGTGGGGCCTTCTGATTGAACAAAACAGAGTTGAGCGGTTTTAGTAAATTGGAATTCGCGCACCCGGCGAGATGTAAACAACGAAAGCCAAAACGTTTGGTTTCGATCAGCCCCTGTGCATCACGCGGGGTCAAATTCGAAAGGTCACCGAGGTCAAATGCTATAGGCCATCATCATCAATCATCATTCATTCCATTGACTGAAATGTGCATTTCATTTCATCAGGCAAGGCCCATACTCAGCTGTATACACTATACGCTCTTTAGTTATACTGGTAGGAACCTCCTGGTTACATCAGGTCACAGGGGATTATTGTGTCCGTACGTCCATCGTGCAGGGAGGGGCTGGGTGGGGAGGGGAGGGTGGGGAGGGGCTGGGTGGGGAGGGTGGGGGGGTGTGTTGGGAGGGTGGGGACTCTATACACTACACTATACACTACACTACTATACACTACACTATACACTACACTACACACTACACTATACTACACACTATACTACACACTATACTATACACTACACTATACACTACACTATTCTACACACTACACTATACACTACACTACTATACACTACACTTTACACTACACTACACTATACACTACTATACACTATGCACTACAATACATTATACACTACACTATATTCTACACTATACACTACACTACACACTACACTACACACTACACCACACACTACACACTACACTATACAGGTACATTACGCACTAAACTATACACTACACACTGCACTACACACTACACTATATTGGTAACTCATTGGCGTTTTACTCACGTCACAAATCCCCTATTAATTGTCTGTGTCGGGTGGTGGAGGGTTGATAAACATTTACACCTATGCGATCTCACCCAAAAACCTTGATCGTGAATATTTATACATTAAATTTCGATTTAAAGCTTTCGTGACTGCAGGGATTCATCTTCTTGGTTCTTTCGGTAAAGTCACGTAGAAGGGAAATAATAAAATAATAAAAATAAAAATAATAAAAATTAAAATTCTCACGACGTTTCGGCCACAACGCAAGCAGCCGTCCCGAGGACGTCCTGAGGACGGCTGCTTGTGTTGTGGCCGAAACGTCGTGAGAATTTTAATTTATTATGTTTTATTTTTATGATTTTATTATTTCCCTTCTACGTGTCTTTACCGAGAGAACCAAGAAGATTTGAAGCATGTTTTATTTTCAAAATGTAAATATTTTTTTTTTTGGGGGGGGGGGGCAGAGCTTTGTGATGTCATATTTGAGGGGGAGGTAGGGTCTGACTTTTTGTGACCCCGTGTGACGAAGGGGGGGGGGGGGGGTCAAAAATCGTCCAAAATCTTTTGTACCAGATATTAATTTCTGTAGTTTACGTACCGTGCCAAATTTGACTCGGATGTATTGCTTTTCAAAACGTCTGGCTAGTGTATCAGTTACTCCCGCAATGAACGGTATTTTTAAATCCTTTATATTAAGTTCGCTTGCTTGCTTGCTTGCGTGCTTGCTTGCTTGCTTACGACCGTGCAAACATTTCGGTCGTTTTCTAACCCACTTCCCGTGATCCAATCGAGCTGACATTTTGCACACAGACTCGTTGTGCGAGACAATTAATGTTCGTGAAATTTTTTTTCCAAAATTTTACACTGTTTATGGAAAACAAATAAAATATTTAATCACCAATTGCTTAATACTGCAGACAATTATCTGACCCATAGGTGGCAGCCATCTCAAGCCAGAGGACGAGAGGACTCTAGCCGCCACGCATATAAAGGATTTAGAGTGAAAAACTTTGTTTTTACGGGTTATACTTATGATCGGTTTAATTACTTGTGCAGTTACAATGCTCGTGTTCTTTTATTTGAGTTTGGCATTCGATGCTCTGTTGATGCGTGAATCATTGTAACCGTTCATTTGCAGCGCTTCTTTAACATGCCGAATTTCACTTCTCAGACTGTCATCATCTGACACTTTCTTAGCTCGATGGATGAGTGTCTTGATAAGAGCGGATTTCCGTTGCGGTGGTGA
The DNA here is from genome assembly GCA_018977245.1 of Lethenteron camtschaticum. Classification (NCBI taxonomy): domain Eukaryota; kingdom Metazoa; phylum Chordata; class Hyperoartia; order Petromyzontiformes; family Petromyzontidae; genus Lethenteron; species Lethenteron camtschaticum. Next base: position 49,588 of record WFAB01001868.1, on the reverse strand, counting down.
TGGTGCGACTCTGCATTGAGATTGGCGTTAGTAAGCGTTTTCTTTCGGTAAACGTTTTGCATTATTTTACCATTTCGACCCCGTTTGAGCAGAATATCCAGAAATGGTAAGAGTTATGTCAGCTTCTACTTCCACGGTGAACTGGATGGATGGGTTTTGCGAGTTGAGATGATTTAGAAATGTGTTAAGTGCATCTTTGCCTTGTGGCCAGACCACCAATGTGTCATCCACATATCTAAACCAAACAGAGGGTTAAATTTCGATTTAAAGCTTCTTTCGTGACTGCAGGGATTCATCTTCTTGGTTCTTTCGGTAAAGTCACGTAGAAGGGAAGTAATAAAATAATAAAAATTAAACATAATAAAACTTCGATTTAAAGCTTCTTTCGTGACTGCAGGGATTCATCTTCTTGGTTCTTTCGGTAAAGTCACGTAGAAGGGAAATAATAAAATAATAAAAATTAAACATAATAAAATAATTCTCACGACGTTTCGGCCACAACGCAAGCAGCCGTCCTCAGGTGAAGAACAGGTCTGTCGGAAAGACAAACAGAGGGTTTTGAGCGTGCTTGAAGCTATTTTTTTTGTTTCAAAATCTTCCATGTATAAATTGGCTATCACAGGACACAAAGGAGAGCCCATTGCTGCTCCTTCATTTTGTTTATATAAGGCACCTTTGGGGCCGTCCATAAATGACGTCACGCACCTATGGAGGGGAGGGGGCTCAGACATTTGTGACGATGTGTGACAAGGGGGGGAGGGGGGTTTTGAGAAATGCGAGGTCACGTAAAAATGCGAAACTTTAAATAAATATTAATTGAATAGAGTTGTTATAACAACACTAATTGATTCATTTTCATTATTAACTATTTGATTATTTAAATTTAGTAATGTCACCTTTAATTTATTCCATGAAAGAGCGTTTTGCATCTCCATAGGGGAATGGAGAAGCCTACATTTTAATTTTATTTTAATGGTTATTAATACACATTTTGTTTCTAATGATTCTACCAGAGCTTTTCATTCTGTGGAATTAACATATGATTGTTAGAATTGTACCCTCCGTTTTGCTTCGTTCTACTACAAATTTTCAAGTTTTTTTAAATACTTTATATTAAGTTCACTTGCTTGCTTGCTTGCGTGCTTGCGTGCTTGCTTGCTTGCTTACGACCGTGCAAATCTTTCGGTCGTGTTTTAACCCACTTCCCGTGATCCAATCGAGCTGACATTTTGCACACAGACTCGTTGCTGCGAGACAATTAATGTTCGTGAAATTTTTTCTCCAAAATTTTACACTGTTTATGGAAAACAAATTAAATATTTAATTACCAATTGCTTAATGCTGCCAGACAATCATCTGACCCATAGGTGGCAGCCATCTCAAGCCAGAGGACGAGAGGACTCTAGCCACCACGCATATAAAGGATTTATAGTGAAAAACTTTGTTTTTACGGGTTATACTTGTTTTTCGTTATAATTACTTTTAATATTGATAAATAGAAGGGGGGTGGCAGAGCTTAATGACGTCATATTTGAGGGGGGGGGGTCTGACTTTTTGTGGCGCCGTGTGACGTGGGGGGGGGGTCAAAAATCGGCCAAAATCGAGTGACGTCATTTATGGACGGCCCCTTTCTACAAGAAGTAGGTGTTCTTTACACAGCTGTAATGTGAGGACATATCCGGGTTGCTGTTGGATTACAATTCGTACGATGATTGGCTCTGCCGGTCCTGGCCCACAGCCAATGGGAGAAGTCTAGGGGCGTGGCCCTGACGTCATGGGAATGTGACATCTGTAAGTAGAGGATTGGTTCTATTTTTCGATTTAAAGCTTATTTCGTGCCTGCAGGGATTCATCTTCTTGGTTCTTTCGTCGGTAAAGTCACGTAGAAGGGAAATAATAAAATAATAAAAATAAAACATAATAAAATAATAAAAATAAAACATAATAAAATAATTCTCACGACGTTTCGGCCACAACGCAAGCAGCCGTCCTCAGGTATTATGTTTTATTTTTATTATTTTATTATTTCCCTTCTACGTGACTTTACCGAAAGAACCAAGAAGATGAATCCCTGCAGTCACAAAATAAGCTTTAAATCGAAATTTTATTGTTTTATTTTTATTATTTTATTATTTCCATTCTACGTGACTTTACCGAAAGAACCAAGAAGATGAATCCCTGCAGTCACGAAAGAAGCTTTAAATCGAGGGCATTCTCCACGCGGGAATGAATTTCGTGGAGCAAATCGACTGGCGCGTTTGCGTGCAAATTATATTAGCGGACCCATCAGCTTCCGCTTTGATTTGATTAACATGCCAGTCTCCCACGTGAACAGGCTCACACTCAATGCAATTTGGGATTATTGTGATTCTTGTTTGGGGTGGGTGTTGCCCAGATTATATCCTCTCTGCTTTAAGCGACATGTCCCGCGGCTTGTTGCAGATTACAGGGTATCCGTAAAGGTGTAATCTGCTATTAAAGCGTCGCAAATTACACGCCGGTTTTCAACGGTGCCTGGTTTTAATTGTTGACAAAATATATTCCCTGTGATGTACGCGTTGTTTATTTCTTTTTCCATCGGGAATGTAGAGTTATCATCGTAAGCAGCTCCAAGTCAGCCGACGTGAGTCTATGGGTCTCAATGTGAGTCAATATACTTCTGTGTGAATCAATGAGTATCTATGTGAGTCTATGGGTCTGTATATGAGTCTGTGAGTCTCAATGTGTGTCAATATGCTTCTTTGTAAATCAATCAGTCTCTTTATAGATTTGAAGCTTTTGTGACTGCAATGATTCATATTCTTAGGTTTTTTCGGTAAAGTCACGTAGGTAAAACATCAAAATTAATGAAAATAAACTTAAAATAAAAAATAAAAAACGTCGTTATTTTTATTTTATTTTATTTTCATTAATTTTGATGTTTTACCTACGTGACTTTACCGAAAAAACCTAAGAATATCAATCAGTCTCTGTGAGTCTTTTTGTCTCTATGTGAGTCTCTGAGTCTCTGCGTGAGCCTATGGACGTCTATACGAGTCTGTGTCTCTATGCGAGTTCATCTATGTGTGAACTGTACGTTGAACGTCTTTCGCACCGTACGTAGCAAACCCTACCAATCGGAGGTTCGATTCACACTCAACACAAAAAAGCTGTTACAAAGAAGTGAGTTTGTTCATCTAGATCAGGGGTGGGGAACGTCCGGCCCGCGGGCCCTATAAGGCCCTATAAGGCCCTATAAGGCCCTACAAGGCCCGCGAAATCATTTGGGTCTGGCCCTGCCAAGGCAATCGCAGGCGGAACTCGAAATTCAATAAATCTTGGAGCAAACCCGGAAAAGCAGTTGCGAGTAGCAGCAACATCATCATCAACACCAGCTAACATCATCACCACGCCTCGCCAGAGAGAAGCGGTTCCAGCCATCACATTAGGGGCGACTTTTTCTCACTTGATGCAGTAATTTTAGCTGTGACGGTCCCACCTGATGACGGAGACTTGTGTGTTGCCTCCGAAACGTCGTGATTTTTATTTTGTTATTTTATTTCCATTATTACTTTTATTAACTTTTAATTTCGTTTTTTACCTACGTGACTTTACCGAAAAAACCTAAGAGTATGAATCCTTGCAGTCACGAAAGCTTCAAATCTAGGACTTCATTAAATGTTTGACCAAATATAATAACGGGCTAATTTTAAAGTTGATGATTTTGAATGGCCCGCGAATTATGTTATATAAATATCCAAATGTTCCTTGTCAGAAAAAAGGTTCCCCACCCCTGCTCTCTCGATGACGATGATGATGATGATGATTTAAAAGTTCCATAGCTCCAACGGCTTCCTAATATCGGAAAAGAAAGAAGCGTTCTAGACGGCCACGAAAGCAGCGCATCTGAAAGCGTCGTGCAACGATTTGGAGAGTATATTTAGTATACTGATGATACTATGTAGTTTATACTTTAGTTGTTTACGTGGTGGTTTAGTTACTGCAGCTACATACTATTAACATTTCTTCCCTTTGTTAATGCTACCCCTATCCCCTCCCTTTGATGCTGCTAATCCTGCATAATGCACGGGCATAATATGACTTTGAAACCCTCCACCCACCTCCTTACGCATTCCACAAGTAGTGACTAATCCCATATCTGCATTTCCCATAAATATGCTAAATTCCTCTTGATATGCAAATTATTTTGTCAAGGCGCTCTTCCCCCTCCAACCCAGCAGCTTAAATATACGCTCCAAGCCTGGTGGTGTTTCATTCAAACGCTGTCTTCTCGACAGACCTGTTCTTCACCTGAGGACGGCTGCTTGCGTTGTGGCCGAAACGTCGTGAGAATAATTTTTATTAATTTTAATTTCATTTTTTACCTACGTGACTTTACCGAAAGAACTAAGAGTATGAATCCTTGCAGTCACGAAAGCTTCAAATCTAGAAAAAAAAAAGAGAATTATTTTATTATGTTTTATTTTTAGATAATAATAATACTACTCAAGCTGAATGAGTGACACGAGGTGTGTGGGATTAATAATTCACGTGTTCGTGCCATCAATTATTGAAAGCCGGAGGAGTTCTGTGGGGTGGAGGTGGTGGGTTGGTGGGGGGCAGGGAGCTGTGGGGGGTGGTGGAGTGGGGGTGGGTGGGTGGGGTGATGGGGGGGGCATGGGAGGATAGTTTGGGTGGGGTGTAGGGCTAAACGATGAATCGATTTCAAATGTAAATCGTGATTTGAAACAATGCGATTAGGAAATCCAAAAAGGCTGAGATTTTTTGCGATTTGAAAAGTCCTATTACTTTCCTATTGGAATTGTTCTTTTGTATTATTGTAACTTAATTTATTTAACTTAACAATTGTTTTATGTTTGATTGTTTTATTTCAATTAAACTATGTTGGAAGCGATTCATATCTTTTAAGTGCTCATCCGTGCATTGCAATATATAGAGCAGTTCATATTTTGATGGTATCGTGTGGAAATGCTCCATCACATGTTTGAAATCAATTACACAGTGGTTATTGAACTGAAGCTTGACTTTAAAAAATGTTTTATCGCAAATCAAATCGAAATTTTATTTTATTTATTATAACAGGTAAGGCCCATGCATTATTGGTTCTATCGGTAAAGTCATGTAGAAGGGAAATAATAAAATAATAAAAATAAAACATATTACAAATTCTCACGACGTTTCGATTGCTGCACAAGCAATCATTACGTTTATACTGGTAGGAAACTCCTGGTTCCACCAGCCCACAAGGGATTATTGTGTCCGTCCGTCCGTCGTGCAGGGAGGGGCTGGGTGGGGAGGGAGGGGTTGGGTGGGGAGGGGCTGGGTGGGTGGGGAGGGTGGGGAGGGGCTGGGTGGGTGGGGAGGGTGGGGAGGGGCTGGGAGGGTGGGGAGGGGCTGGTCACCCCGTGGTGCCCTTATAAAACTCAACGTTTAACCTACTCACGCCGGCTTGTGCCCGCCCTCACAGTCGGGCATATTTGCGGAATACACCACGCCGCCGTTGACCCTGCAGGCCATTGACCGAGCAACCCGACGTTCCTACCAGCTCCCTCCGCAGGAATGTGTTCATCATGTTACAGTGTTTATATTTAAAGCTTTCGTGACTGCAGGGATTCGTATTCTTGGTTCTTTCGGTAAAGTCACGTAGAAGGGAAATAATAAAATAATAAAAATAAAGCATTTTACAAATTCTCACGACGTTTCCATTGCAGCACCAGCAATCATCATGAGGTGTGAACACTACAACAAGAACATGTTTGGCTGAAGTGGGAGAGAGATGCTGTGGTAAGGGGTCATTTAAGTTAGAGAGGTGGGAGGAGCAAGGGAGAGGGGGGGGTAGTTTCCGCACCTGATGATGATTTCACTTCTATGTGATTTTGCCGAAAGAACCAACAATATGTTAGAGTGTATTATCCGTTTCTTTTTTCATGATTAACGATAGTCCCATATAAGTGTTAACATTTTTTTAAGCACCCTGTATGAAAAAAATATAGTTCAGTTTGTATACAGGAGGTCGTGGGCTCGATCCCAACCCTGACGCCTGCTGCTGTATAGTTGGAGTTTGCGTGTCACTCTCTCTCTCATCATCACAGTGGCTAGGATATGTTAACTACCTCGCCTGGTGTGCAGGAGGTCGTGGGTTTGATCACGACCCTGACGCCTGCTGCTGTATATTTGGAGTTTGCGTATCTCTCTCTCTCCGTGGTGAGATGTTAACTACCTCGCCTGGTGTGCAGGAGGTCGTGGGTTCGATCCCGACTCTGACGCCTGCTGCTGTATATTTGGAGTTTGCGTGTCTCTCTCTTTCCGTAGTGAGATGTTAACTACCTCGCCTGGTACACAGGAGGTCGTGGGTTTGATCATGACCCTGACGCCTGCTGCTGTATATTTGGAGTTTGCGTGCCTCTCTCCCCACGCTCGTATTGATTGTTCTCCGTGGCCCTGCGGTTAGAATCAACGTCACGCGTTTACAGTATTTGTCGGCTGCTGTACATTTCCACGTGTTCATGACGGTGACGACGATGATGATGATGCCACTTCGTTGAGCTATCATCACTTGTGATAGCCAGGTCGCTTCTGGCAACAAAAACAGCTTCACAGTAAATTTCGATTTAAAGCTTTCGTGACTGCAAGGATTCATCTTCTTGGTTCTTTCGGTAAAGTCACGTAGAAGGGAAATAATAAAATAATAAAAATAAAAAATAATAAAATATTTCTCACGACGTTTCGGCCACAACGCAAGCAGCCGTCCTCAGGTGAAGAACAGGTCTGTCGGAAAGACAGCGTCTGAATGACATACCTGTTCTTCACCTGAGGATGGCTGCTTGCGTTGTGGCCGAAACGTCGTGAGAATTATTATATTAATTTTTATTTTTATTAATATTTCCCTTCCACGTGACTTTACCGAAAGAACCAAGAAGAAGCTTCACAGTCGCTCAGTCGGCTTTGACCGCGAATGCTTAAAATATAAAATAAATGTCATCGTTGTGGCAGTGGTGACAGCGGTGGTGGCATTAGCGGTGTGGATTCATCAGTGTCATAGAGGGCAGCCAGGGCGTTGTGATGGCAGCAGGGAGCTGGGGTAGAGGGCAGGCAGGGTGTTGTGATACGGGGCAGCAGGGTGCTGTGCTGTAATCGAGGGTAGCAGGGAGCTGTCTTGAAAGGCTGCAAGGGCAGGGATATCACGTGGACACGGCCGGTGAACGTGACAGTGACTCGGCCCAATGCCATCGAACTGTGTTCGCCTTACACGAGAGAGAACGAGGGGGAGAGAGAGAAGAGAGCGAGAGAGTGAGCGAGAGAGTGAGCGAGAGAGTGAGCGAGAGAGTGAGCGAGAGAGTGAGCGAGAGAGTGAGCGAGTGAGTGAGCGAGAGAGTGAGAGAGTGAGCGAGAGAGTGAGAGAGTGAGCGAGAGAGTGACCGGAGAAAGTGACCGAGAGAGTGAGCGAGTGAGTGAGCGAGAGAGTGAGCGAGAGAGCGACCGAGAGAGTGAGCGAGAGAGTGAGCGAGAAAGTGAGCGAGAGAGTGACCGAGAGAGTGAGCGAGAGAGTGAGCGAGAGAGTGAGCGAGAAAGTGAGCGAGAGAGTGAGCGAGTGAGTGAGCGAGAGAGTGAGCGAGAGAGTGAGTGAGAGAGTGAGCGAGAGAGTGACCGAGAGAGTGACCGAGAGAGTGAGCGAGTGAGTGAGCGAGAGAGTGACCGAGAGAGTGAGCGAGAGAGCGAGCGAGAGAGTGACCGAGAGAGTGAGCGAGAGAGCGAGAGAGTGAGCAAGAGAGTGAGAGAGTGAGCGAGAGAGTGAGAGAGTGAGCGAGAGAGTGACCGAGAGAGTGACCGAGAGAGTGAGCGAGAGAGTGACCGAGAGAGTGAGCCGAGTGAGTGATCGAGAGAGTGAGCGAGTGAGTGAGCGAGAGAGTGAGCGAGAGAGTGAGCGAGAGAGTGAGCGAGAGAGTGACCGAGAGAGTGACCGAGAGAGTGAGCGAGAGAGTGACCGAGAGAGTGAGCGAGAGAGGGAGAGAGAGTGACCGAGAGAGTGAGCGAGAGAGTGAGCGAGAGAGTGACCGAGAGAGTGAGGGAGAGAGTGACCGAGAGAGTGAGAGAGTGAGCGAGAGAGTGAGCGAGAGAGTGACCGAGAGAGTGAGCGAGAGAGTGAGCGAGAGAGTGAGCGAGAGAGTGAGCGAGAGAGTGAGCGAGAGAGTGACTGAGAGAGTGAGCGAGAGAGTGACCGAGAGAGTGACCGAGAGAGTGAGCGAGTGAGTGAGCGAGAGAGTGAGCGAGAGAGTGACCGAGAGAGTGAGCGAGTGAGTGAGCGAGTGAGTGAGCGAGAGAGTGAGCGAGTGAGTGAGCGAGAGAGTGAGCGAGAGAGTGACTGAGAGAGTGAGCGAGAGAGTGACCGAGAGAGTGACCGAGAGAGTGACCGAGAGAGTGAGCGAGTGAGTGAGCGAGTGAGTGAGCGAGAGAGTGAGCGAGAGAGTGAGCGAGAGAGTGAGCGAGAGAGTGAGCGAGAGAGTGAGCGAGAGAGTGAGCGAGAGAGTGAGCGAGTGAGCGAGAGGTGTGGGTTTTCATAAAGCAAAGTTATTATTATTAAAAAAATACGAAATGATGAACGAAGCAAAGTGCCGACTACACCGAGCATCTTCTTGTTTCCACTGATCGTAAAAAAGATAGAGAGAGATAGGGGCAAGCGAGAGGGTTAAAGAGTGAGGGAGGGAGAGACAGATAAAGAGAGAGGGGGAATGGGAGCGAGAGACTCACAGATGTCCGCAAATATTAAATAATTGGCTCCGAGCAACTGCGTCGTCCCTGTACGGGTGTCACCCAAAACATGATTCATTTCGCTCACAAATAGTCACTCCATCCTCGCAATCACCCGCGCCCCAAAAACCCTCCACCTACCCCTACCCACCCACACCACCCACCACCCACACCACCCACACCACCCACACCACCCACACCACCCTCACCAATCACACCACCCTCACCAATCACACCACCCACACCACCCACACCACCAACACCACCAACACCACCCTCACCAATCACACCACCCACACTACCCACCCCACCCACACTACCCACACCACCCACACTACCCACCCACACTACCCACACCACCCACCCACCCCACCAACACCACCCACACAATCCACCCCATCCACACCACCCACCCCACCCACACCACCCACACCACCCACACCACCAACACCACCAACACCACCCACACCACCCTCACCAATCACACCACCCTCACCAATCACACCACCCACACCACCCACACCACCCACTCTACCCACACCACTCACACCACCCACACCACCCACACCACCCACACCACCCACACCACCCTCACCAATCACACCACCCACACTACCCACACCACCCACTCTACCCACACTACCCACACCACCAACACCACCCTCACCAATCACACCACCCACACTACCCACACCACCCTCACCACCCACAACACCTACACCACCCACACCACCCACCCACACTACCCACACCACCCACACTACCCACACCACCCACACCACCCTCACCAATCACACCACCCACACTACCCACACCACCCACTCTACCCACACCACCCACACCACCCACACCACCCACACCACCCTCACCAATCACACCACCCACACCACCCACACCACCCACACTACCCACACCACCCACACCACCCTCACCAATCACACCACCCACACTACCCACACCACCCACTCTACCCACACCACCCACACCACCCACACCACCCACACCACCCTCACCAATCACACCACCCACACCACCCACACCACCCACACCACCCACACCACCCACACCACCCTCACCAATCACACCACCCACACTACCCACACCACCCACTCTACCCACACCACCCACACCACCCACACCACCCACACCACCCACACCAATCACACCACCCACACCACCAACACCACCCACACCACCCACACTACCCACCCACACTACCCACACCACCAACACCACCCTCACCAATCACCCCACCCACACTACCACCCCACCAACACCACCCACACCACCCACACTACCCACACCAACCACACCACCCACACCACTCACAACACCCACACTACCCACCCCACCAACACCACCCACACCACCCACACCACCCTCACCAATCACACCACCCACACTACCCACCCCACCCACACTACCCACACCACCCACACTACCCACCCACACTACCCACACCACCAACACCACCCTCACCAATCACACCACCCACACCACCCACACCACCCACACCACCCACCCCACCACCACCCCACCGACACCACCCACACCACCCACACCACCCACCCCACCCACCCCACCCACTCTACCCAAACCACCCTCACCAACCACACCACCCACCCCACCCACCCCACCCACCCCACCCACCCCACCCACACTACCCAAACCACCCTCACCAACCACACCACCCACCCCACCCACACCACTCAACCCCCCACCCCATTGTGTATATGCCCTGTGTGTGTTCTACATGCAGGGTGTAGTGTTGTGTATATGCCCTGTGTGTATGTGTCTATGTGCAGTGTGTGTTGTCTTGTGTGTATGCCCTGTGTGTGTGTGTCTATGTGCAGTGTGTGTTGTCTTGTGTATTAGCTGTGTGTGTGTTCTACATGCAGTGTGTGTATTATTGTGTATAAGCTGTGTGTGTTTGTTCTATGTGCAGTGTGTGTAGTATTGTGTATATGCTGTGTGTGTGTCTATGTGCAGTGTGTGTAGTATTGTGTATAAGCTGTGTGTGTGTCTATGTGCAGTGTGTGCAGTGTTGTGTATAAGCTGTGTGTGTGTGTTCTATGTGCAGTGTGTGTAGTATTGTGTATAAGCTGTGTTTGTGTTTTATGTGCAGTGTGTGTAGTATTGTGTATATGCCCTGTGTGTGTGTTCTATGTGCAGTGTGTGTAGTATTGTGTATATGCCCTGTGTGTGTGTTTTATGTGCAGTGTGTGTAGTATTGTGTATATGCCCTGTGTGTGTATTCTATGTGCAGTGTGTGTAGTATTGTGTATATGCTGTGTGTGTGTCTATGTGCAGTGTGTGTAGTGTTGTGTATAAGCTGTGTGTGTGTCTATGTGCAGTGTGTGTAGTATTGTGTATATGCTGTGTGTGTGTCTATGTGCAGTGTGTGTAGTGTTGTGTATAAGCTGTGTGTGTGTCTATGTGCAGTGTGTGTAGTATTGTGTATAAGCTGTGTGTGTGTGTTCTATGTGCAGTGTGTGTAGTATTGTGTATAAGCTGTGTTTGTGTTTTATGTGCAGTGTGTGTAGTATTGTGTATATGCCCTGTGTGTGTGTTTTATGTGCAGTGTGTATATGCCCTGTGTGTGTGTTCTATGTGCAGTGTGTGTAGTATTGTGTATATGCTGTGTGTGTGTTCTATGTGCAGTGTGTGTAGTATTGTGTATATGCCCTGTGTGTGTGTTTTATGTGCAGTGTGTATATGCCCTGTGTGTGTGTTTTATGTGCAGTGTGTGTAGTATTGTGTATATGCTGTGTGTGTGTCTATGTGCAGTGTGTGTAGTGTTGTGTATATGCTGTGTGTGTGTCTATGTGCAGTGTGTGGTGTTGTGTATAAGCTGTGTGTGTGTGTTCTCTGTGCAGTGTGTGTAGTATTGTGTATAAGCTGTGTGTGTGTCTATGTGCAGTGTGTGTAGTGTTGTGTATAAGCTATGTGTGTGTGTTCTACATGCAGTGTGTGTAGTATTGTGTATAAGCTGTGTGTGTGTCTATGTGCAGTGTGTGTAGTATTGTGTATAAGCTATGTGTGTGTGTTCTCTATGCAGTGTGTGTAGTATTGTGTATAAGCTGTGTGTGTGTCTATGTGCAGTGTGTGTAGTGTTGTGTATATACTGTGTGTGTGTCTATGTGCAGTGTGTGTAGTGTTGTGTATAAGCTGTGTGTGTGTGTTCTCTGTGCAGTGTGTGTAGTATTGTGTATAAGCTGTGTGTGTGTCTATGTGCAGTGTGTGTAGTGTTGTGTATAAGCTATGTGTGTGTGTTCTACATGCAGTGTGTGTAGTATTGTGTATAAGCTGTGTGTGTGTCTATGTGAAGTGTGTGTAGTGTTGTGTATATGCTGTATGTGTGTGTCCATGTGCAGTGTGTGTAGTGTTGTGTATAAGCTGTGTGTGTGTGTCTATGTGCAGTGTGTGTAGTATTGTGTATAAGCTGTGTGTGTGTGTCTATGTGCAGTGTGTGTAGTGTTGTGTATAAGCTGTGTGTGTGTCTATGTGCAGTGTGTGTAGTGTTGTGTATAAGCTGTGTGTGTGTGTCTATGTGCAGTGTGTGTAGTGTTGTGTATAAGCTGTGTGTGTGTCTATGTGCAGTGTGTGTAGTGTTGTGTATAGGCTGTGTGTGTGTCTATGTGCAGTGTGTGTAGTGTTGTGTATAAGCTGTGTGTGTGTTCTCTGTGCAGTGTGTGTAGTATTGTGTATAAGCTGTGTGTGTGTGTCTATGTGCAGTGTGTGTAGTGTTGTGTATAAGCTGTGTGTGTGTCTATGTGCAGTGTGTGTAGTGTTGTGTATAAGCTGTGTGTGTGTCTATGTGCAGTGTGTGTAGTGTTGTGTATAGGTTGTGTGTGTGTCTACGTGCAGTGTGTGTAGTATTGTGTATAAGCTGTGTGTGTATGTGCAGTGTGTGTAATATTGTGTATAAACTGTGTGTGTGTCTATGTGCAGTGTGTGTAGTGTTGTGTATAAGCTGTGTGTGTTCTCTGTGCAGTGTGTGTAGTGTTGTGTATAAGCTATGTGTGTGTGTTCTCTATGCAGTGTGTGTAGTATTGTGTATAAGCTGTGTGTGTGTCTATGTGCAGTGTGTGTAGTGTTGTGTATATGCTGTGTGTGTGTCTATGTGCAGTGTGTGTAGTGTTGTGTATAAGCTGTGTGTGTGTGTTCTCTGTGCAGTGTGTGTAGTATTGTGTATAAGCTGTGTGTGTGTCTATGTGCAGTGTGTGTAGTGTTGTGTATATGCTGTATGTGTGTGTGTTCTACATGCAGTGTGTGTAGTATTGTGTATAAGCTGTGTGTGTGTTTATGTGCAGTGTGTGTAGTATTGTGTATAAGCTGTGTGTGTGTCTATGTGAAGTGTGTGTAGTGTTGTGTATATGCTGTATGTGTGTGTCCATGTGCAGTGTGTGTAGTGTTGTGTATAAGCTGTGTGTGTTCTCTGTGCAGTGTGTGTAGTGTTGTGTATAAGCTATGTGTGTGTGTTCTCTATGCAGTGTGTGTAGTATTGTGTATACGCTGTGTGTGTGTCTATGTGCAGTGTGTGTAGTGTTGTGTATATGCTGTGTGTGTGTCTATGTGCAGTGTGTGTAGTGTTGTGTATAAGCTGTGTGTGTGTTCTCTGTGCAGTGTGTGTAGTATTGTGTATAAGCTGTGCGTGTGTCTATGTGCAGTGTGTGTAGTGTTGTGTATAGGCTGTGTGTGTGTCTACATGCAGTGTGTGTAGTATTGTGTATAAGCTGTGTGTGTATGTGCAGTGTGTGTAATATTGTGTATAAACTGTGTGTGTGTCTATGTGCAGTGTGTGTAGTGTTGTGTATAAGCTGTGTGTGTTCTCTGTGCAGTGTGTGTAGTGTTGTGTATAAGCTATGTGTGTGTGTTCTCTATGCAGTGTGTGTAGTATTGTGTATAAGCTGTGTGTGTGTGTCTATGTGCAGTGTGTGTAGTATTGTGTATAAGCTGTGTGTGTGTGTTCTACATGCAGTGTGTGTAGTATTGTGTATAAGATGTGTGTGTGTGTCTATGTGCAGTGTGTGTAGTGTTGTGTATAAGCTATGTGTGTGTGTTCTCTATGCAGTGTGTGTAGTATTGTGTATAAGATGTGTGTGTGTTCTACGTGCAGTGTGTGTTGTCTTGTGTATAAGCTGTGTGTGTGTGTTCTCTATGCAGTGTGTGTAGTATTGTGTATAAGCTGTGTGTGTGTCTATGTGCAGTGTGTGTAGTATTGTGTATAAGCTGTGTGTGTGTGTTCTACATGCAGTGTGTGTAGTATTGTGTATAAGCTGTGTGTGTGTCTATGTGCAGTGTGTGTAGTATTGTGTATAAGCTGTGTGTGTGTCTATGTGAAGTGTGTGTAGTGTTGTGTATATGCTGTATGTGTGTGTCCATGTGCAGTGTGTGTAGTGTTGTGTATAAGCTGTGTGTGTGTGTCTATGTGCAGTGTGTGTAGTGTTGTGTATAGGCTGTGTGTGTGTCTACGTGCAGTGTGTGTAGTATTGTGTATAAGCTGTGTGTGTGTCTACATGCAGTGTGTGTAGTATTGTGTATAAGCTGTGTGTGTATGTGCAGTGTGTGTAATATTGTGTATAAACTGTGTGTGTGTCTATGTGCAGTGTGTGTAGTGTTGTGTATAAGCTGTGTGTGTTCTCTGTGCAGTGTGTGTAGTGTTGTGTATAAGCTATGTGTGTGTGTTCTCTACGCAGTGTGTGTAGTATTGTGTATAAGCTGTGTGTGTCTATGTGCAGTGTGTGTAGTGTTGTGTATATGCTGTGTGTGTGTTCTCTGTACAGTGTGTGTAGTGTTGTGTATAAGCTGTGTGTGTGTCTATGTGCAGTGTGTGTAGTGTTGTGTATAAGCTGTGTGTGTGTGTTCTACATGCAGTGTGTGTAGTATTGTGTATAAGCTGTGTGTGTGTGTTCTCTACGCAGTGTGTGTAGTATTGTGTATAAGCTGTGTGTGTCTATGTGCAGTGTGTGTAGTGTTGTGTATAAGCTGTGTGTGTGTCTATGTGCAGTGTGTGTAGTGTTGTGTATAAGCTATGTGTGTGTGTTCTACATGCAGTGTGTGTAGTATTGTGTATAAGCTGTGTGTGTGTCTATGTGCAGTGTGTGTAGTATTGTGTATAAGCTATGTGTGTGTGTTCTCTATGCAGTGTGTGTAGTATTGTGTATAAGCTGTGTGTGTGTCTATGTGCAGTGTGTGTAGTGTTGTGTATATACTGTGTGTGTGTCTATGTGCAGTGTGTGTAGTGTTGTGTATAAGCTGTGTGTGTGTGTTCTCTGTGCAGTGTGTGTAGTATTGTGTATAAGCTGTGTGTGTGTCTATGTGCAGTGTGTGTAGTGTTGTGTATAAGCTATGTGTGTGTGTTCTACATGCAGTGTGTGTAGTATTGTGTATAAGCTGTGTGTGTGTCTATGTGAAGTGTGTGTAGTGTTGTGTATATGCTGTATGTGTGTGTCCATGTGCAGTGTGTGTAGTGTTGTGTATAAGCTGTGTGTGTGTGTCTATGTGCAGTGTGTGTAGTATTGTGTATAAGCTGTGTGTGTGTGTCTATGTGCAGTGTGTGTAGTGTCGTGTATAAGCTGTGTGTGTGTCTATGTGCAGTGTGTGTAGTGTTGTGTATAAGCTGTGTGTGTGTGTCTATGTGCAGTGTGTGTAGTGTTGTGTATAAGCTGTGTGTGTGTCTATGTGCAGTGTGTGTAGTGTTGTGTATAGGCTGTGTGTGTGTCTATGTGCAGTGTGTGTAGTGTTGTGTATAAGCTGTGTGTGTGTTCTCTGTGCAGTGTGTGTAGTATTGTGTATAAGCTGTGTGTGTGTGTCTATGTGCAGTGTGTGTAGTGTTGTGTATAAGCTGTGTGTGTGTCTATGTGCAGTGTGTGTAGTGTTGTGTATAAGCTGTGTGTGTGTCTATGTGCAGTGTGTGTAGTGTTGTGTATAGGTTGTGTGTGTGTCTACGTGCAGTGTGTGTAGTATTGTGTATAAGCTGTGTGTGTATGTGCAGTGTGTGTAATATTGTGTATAAACTGTGTGTGTGTCTATGTGCAGTGTGTGTAGTGTTGTGTATAAGCTGTGTGTGTTCTCTGTGCAGTGTGTGTAGTGTTGTGTATAAGCTATGTGTGTGTGTTCTCTATGCAGTGTGTGTAGTATTGTGTATAAGCTGTGTGTGTGTCTATGTGCAGTGTGTGTAGTATTGTGTATATGCTGTGTGTGTGTCTATGTGCAGTGTGTGTAGTGTTGTGTATAAGCTGTGTGTGTGTCTATGTGCAGTGTGTGTAGTATTGTGTATATGCTGTGTGTGTGTCTATGTGCAGTGTGTGTAGTGTTGTGTATAAGCTGTGTGTGTGTCTATGTGCAGTGTGTGTAGTATTGTGTATATGCCCTGTGTGTGTGTTTTATGTGCAGTGTGTGTAGTATTGTGTATATGCTGTGTGTGTGTCTATGTGCAGTGTGTGTAGTGTTGTGTATAAGCTGTGTGTGTGTCTATGTGCAGTGTGTGTAGTATTGTGTATATGCTGTGTGTGTGTCTATGTGCAGTGTGTGTAGTGTTGTGTATAAGCTGTGTGTGTGTCTATGTGCAGTGTGTGTAGTATTGTGTATATGCCCTGTGTGTGTGTTTTATGTGCAGTGTGTGTAGTATTGTGTATATGCTGTGTGTGTGTTTATGTGCAGTGTGTGTAGTGTTGTGTATATGCTGTGTGTGTGTGTCTATGTGAAGTGTGTGTAGTATTGTGTATAAGCTGTGTGTGTGTTCTCTATGCAGTGTACTTAGTATTGTGTATACGCCCTGTGTGTGTGTTCTACATGCAGTGTATAGTATTGTGTATAAGCTGTGTGTGTTTGTTCTATGTGCAGTGTGTGTTGTCTTGTGTGTGACCCGGTGATGTGACACATGCATCTGAAACGCCTAACACACATCCGGCGTGTTTTCTGTCTGTTGTAGCCGAGAACGTTGGGGACAGATCGATTGGTTATTGTTAGCGAGATACTCTGAGAACTGAGACATTCACGATTCCAAAGACAAAGACAAATGTTCACCCGTATAGCCTCAACAGACTGTTGGGGCAAGTGCACACACAGACAATACACAAAGATAACGATCCCCCGTATAGCCTTAACAGACTGTAGGGGCAAGTGCTGTTAGCGAGCACCTATGAAAGCCGGAACGGTACACGAGGGGGTGGGTGGCCAGCACCACGCCCGACCGCCTTTGTCTCCCCAGAGGCGATGTTTACACACCGCACCAGGTACTCATTTCAGGCTGAGTCGACCTAGGGGAGGCCCAGAACCGGTTCAGATAATCGTCACTGGTGTTTGCCGTGAGCGGGAATCGAACCCGGGTCGCTAGGTTCATAGCGCAGCGTAGCGCTAACTACTACACTACCGCTCCCCACAACTGACTCTCACACACACACACCGACTCACACACACACACACCGACTCACACACACACTGACACACACACACACACACCGACACACACACGGACTCACACACACACACTGACTCACACACACACTGACTCACACACACACACTGACTCACACACACACGGACTCACACACACACACACTGACACACACCGACACACACACCGACTCACACACACACACACTGACTCACACACACACACTGACTCACACACACACACACACTGACTCACACACACACACCGACTCACACACACACTGAATCTCACACTCACACTGACTCACACACACTGACTCACACACACACACAAAGACACAGACAAAGATCCCCCGTGTAACCCTAACAGACTGTAGGGGCAAGTGCTGCTAGCGAGCAGCACCTATGAAGGCCGGCACAGCACACGAGGGGGTGGGTGGCCCGAACCACGTCCGACCGCCTTTGTCTCCCCAGTGGCGATGTTTACACACCTCACCAGGTACTCATTTGAGGCTGAGTCGACCTAGTTGGAGGAGCCAGAGAAAACAAAAAATCCACGCGACCTCCTAATAAACGATTGTCTAAGCGAAAACTCAACACATTCGATTTACTTTGTACCAGGTAAGGCCTATTGAGCTGCGCTTAAGCTCTTTATCATAAGGGAGCCTGGACACAATTGATAGCGCTGGGATGTGGCTCATCGTCGTGTAGACATTCTCGTCGCCAAATACTCGAAGCGGATGTCGCTTAACGTGGAAGGAAAAAAAACCGGAGCGCCCGGAGAAAAAGCCACGCGACCACCGGGAGAGAGAGAGACACACAAACTCCAAATATACAGCAGGCATCGTCAGGGTCAGGATCGAACCCACGACCTCCTGTATACCAGGCGAGATAGTTAACATCTCACCACAGAGAGAGAGAGACACGCAAACTCCAAATATACAGCAGGCGTCAGGGTCAGGATCGAACCAACGACCTCCTGTGTACCAGGCGAGGTAGTTAACATCTCCTAGCCACGGTGATGATGATGAGAGAGAGAGAGACACGCAAACTCCAAATATACAGCAGCAGGCATCGTCAAGGTGGGGATCGAACCCACGACCTCCTGTATACCAAGCGAGGTAGTTAACATCTCCTAGCCACCGTGATGATGATGATGATGAGAGAGAGACACGCAAACTCCAAATATACAGCAGCAGGCATCGTCAGGGTCAGGATCGAACCCACGACCTCCTGTATACCAGGCGAGATAGTTAACATCTCCTAGCCACCGTGATGATGATGATGAGAGAGAGACACGCAAACTCCAAATATACAGCAGCAGGCGTCAGGGTCAGGATCGAACCAACGACCTCCTGTGTACCAGGCGAGGTAGTTAACATCTCCTAGCCACGGTGATGATGATGAGAGAGAGAGAGACACGCAAACTCCAAATATACAGCAGCAGGCATCGTCAAGGTGGGGATCGAACCCACGACCTCCTGTATACCAAGCGAGGTAGTTAACATCTCCTAGCCACCGTGATGATGATGATGATGAGAGAGAGACACGCAAACTCCAAATATACAGCAGCAGGCATCGTCAGGGTCAGGATCGAACCCACGACCTCCTGTATACCAGGCGAGATAGTTAACATCTCCTAGCCACCGTGATGATGATGATGAGAGAGAGACATGCAAACTCCAAATATACAGCAGCAGGCATCAGGGTCAGGATCAAATCCACGACCTCCTGCATACCAGGCGAGGCAGTTAACATATTCTAGCCACCGTGATGATGATGATGATGAGAGAGAGACACGCAAACTCCAAATATACAGCAGCAGGCATCGTCAGGGTCAGGATCGAACCCACGACCTCCTGCACACGAGGCGAGGTAGTTAACATCTCCTAGCCACCGTGATGATGATGAGAGAGAGAGAGACACGCAAACTCCAAATACACAGCAGCAGGTCATCGCCAGGGTCGGTGCTCGAACCCACCCACGACCGCCTACACACCCCGCGAGAGAAAGAAAGAATCAACATCTTTTTCCAGCGCTGTCGCAATCTTTTTTCATTGACCTCAATTAAACCGCATCAAGAGCTCCTAACGACGAAGCGAGAGGCATCACAGCAGTCGGGCACCCCCACCCCGCCCCCCTTCCCTCTCCTCCCACCGCGTACACGCAATTCAATCAACGTGCGCTTGGCAATGAAGAACCTCTTCACTCAACGCGAATCGCGTCGCTCGGGAGAGCAGTATCCGTGGCGATGGCTACGTGGGCGTTTTCACGCGACACGTTGCGTTGGGAGGGTGCCACAGTGGCTAGGAGATGTTGACTACCTCGCCTGGTACGCAGGAGGTCGTGGGTTCGATCCCGACCCTGACGATGCCTGGTGTATATTTGGAGTTTGCGTGTCTCTCTCTCTCATCATTATCATCGTAATCATGTTAGCTAGGAGATGTTGACTACCTCGCCTGGTATACAGGAGGTCGTGGGTTCGATCCCGACCCTGGCGATGCCTGCTGTATATTTGGAGTTTGGGTGTCTCTCTCTCTCATCATTATCATCGTAATCATGTTAGCTAGGAGATGTTGACTACCTCGCCTGGTACGCAGGAGGTCGTGGGTTCCATCCCGACTCTGACGATGCCTGGTGTATATTTGGAGTTTGGGTGTCTCTCTCTCTCATCATTATCATCGTAATCATGTTAGCTAGGAGATGTTGACTACCTCGCCTGGTATACAGGAGGTCGTCGGTTCGATCCCGACCCTGGCGATGCCTGCTGTATATTTGGAGTTTGGGTGTCTCTCTCTCTCATCATTATCATCGTAATCATGTTAGCTAGGAGATGTTGACTACCTCGCCTGGTATACAGGAGGTCGTCGGTTCGATCCCGACCCTGGCGATGCCTGCTGTATATTTGGAGTTTGGGTGTCTCTCTCTCTCTTATTATCATCATCACGGTGGCGAGGAGATGTTAACTACCTCGCCTGGTCTACAGGAAGTCGTGGGTTCGATCCCGAACCTGACGATGCCTGCTGCTGTATATTTGGATTCATACTCTTAGTTCTTTCGGTAAAGTCACGTAGGTAAAAAATGAAATTAAAATTAATAAAAAATAAAAACAATCTAGAATGTATATTTCGAGTATGCGTGTCTCTCTCATCATCATCATCACGGTGGCTAGGAGATGTTAACTACCTCGCCTGGTATGTAGGAGGTCGTGGGTTCGATCCCGACCCTGACGCCTGCTGTATATTTGGAGTTTGCGTGTCTCTCTCTCTCTCATCATCATCATCATGGTGGCTAGGAGATGTTAACTACCTCGCCTGGTCTACAGGAGGTCGTGGGTTCAATCCCGACCCTGACGATGCCTGCTGTATATTTGGAGTTTGCGTGTCTCCTCTCTCCTCTCTCTTTATCTTTTTCCCCGTGGTCGCTTAGATCTTTTTCTCCGGTTGTTCCCTCCGCATTTAGAATCAACGTCTCTACGCGTTCAGAGTAAGTTGACTGCTGCCGTACATGTCCACGTGATGCTGATGGTGACGATAAGCCCACTTCGTTGAGATATCGTTCGTGAGAGTCAGGATGGCTTCTTTTCTGTTTTCCCCTCCGCATTGTAGAATCGCCATCACGCGTTTCGAGTATTTGGCTGCTGTGCATTTCCACGCAGGTGGCTTCCGAAAAAAGAAAACAGTTCTATAGCTCAGTGTGCTCTAGCTGGTAAAATTGGTTCTGAAATAGATTAAAATAAAAGCTGGACGAAAGAAAAAAAACGGTGGACCCGGAGAAAAATCCACAAGACCACGGGCAAAGAGAGACACGCAAATTCCAAATATTAAATAGGCGTCACGATCAGGATCAAATTCACGACCTCCTGTATACCAGGCGAGGTAGTTAACATCTCACCACGGAGAGAGAGAGACACGCAAAAACCAAATATACAGCAGCAGGCATCGTCAGGGTCGGGATAGAACCCACGACCTCCTGTAGACCAGGCGAGGTAGTTAACATCTCACCACGGAGAGAGAGAGAGACACGCAAACTCAAAATATACAGCAGGCGTCGTCAGGGTCGGGACTAAATCCACGACCTCTTGTGTACTTGGCGAGGTAGTTAACGTCTCCCTAGCCACCGTGACGATGATGAGAGAGAGACACGCAAACTCCAAATATACAACAGGCATCGTCAGGGTCGGGATAGAACCCACGACCTCCTGTACACCAGGCGAGGTAGTCAACATCTCACCACGGAGAGAGAGAGAGACACGCTAACACCAAATATTAAATAGGCGTCAGGATCTAATTCACGACCTCCTGTGTACCAGGCGAGGTAGTCAACATCTCACCACGGAGAGAGAGAGACACGCAAACTCCAAATATACAGCAGGCGTCAGGGTCTGGCTCCAAAACCTATGACCTCCAGTGTACCAGGCGAGGTAGTCAACATTTGTACCACCGCCAGTACACTCAAATTGACACCCCCCCCCCCCCTTTGCCCCCCAAACGGTTCCCCACGGCAGCCGCTATTCTACTTGATGTTATTATATTCTTATGGTTTTTTTTCGGTAAAGTCACGTAGGTAAAAAAATTAAAATTAATAAAAGTAAAATAAAAATCACGACGTTTCGGAGGCAACACAAGCTTCCGTCTTCAGGTGGAACCGTCACAGCCACGACAGCTGTATCAAGTAAGAGGACTGTTTTCTTGGATTTTTTCTCACTTGATACAGCAATCGTGCTGTGACGGTTCCACCTGAAGACGGAAGCTTGTGTTGCCTCCGAAACGTCGTGATTTTCATTTCATTTTTATTTTACTTTTATTAATTTTAATTTAATTTTTTTTTACCTCCGTGACTTTACCGAAAAAAAACCCCTAAGAATATGAATCCTTGCAGTCACGAAAGCTTCAAATCTAGAATTGATGTTATTATTTTATTATTATTGCTCCTGCCGTCTGCTAGTATTTTTAAATCCTTTATATTCAGTTCGCGTGCTTGCTTGCTTAGGACCGTGCAAATCTTTCGGTCGTTTTTTAACCCACTTCCCGTGATCCAATCGAGCTGACATTTTGCACACAAACTCGTTGTGCGAGACAATTAATGTTCGTGAAATTTTTTTCCAAAATTTTACACTGTATAGGGAAAACAAATTAAATATTTAATTACCAATTGTTTAATACTGGCAGACAATCATCTGACCCATAGGTGGCAGCCATCTTAAGCCAGAGGACGAGAGGACTCTAGCCGCCACGCATATAAAGGATTTAGAGTGAAAAACTTTGTTTTTACGGGTTATACTTATTTCATTACCATCATTATTATTATTTCGTGGCCGCACGCGAGAGAGAGAGAGAGGCTTTTTAAAGCAGCCCGTATCTAATTGCCTAGGCGTCCCTTGCATGGCATTAAGCCTCAACAGATGGGTTTATACTCGCTGGTTTATAATTGTGGTTTATCTTCTTGGTTCTTTCTGTAAAGTCATGTAGAAGGGAAGTAATAAAATAATAAAAATAAAACATAATAAATTTAAATTCTCACGACGTTTCGGCCACAACGCAAGCAGCCGTCCTCAGGTGAAGAACAGGTCTGTCGGAAAGACAGCGTTTGAATGACACACCTGTTCTTCACCTGCTGGTTGTGCGTGGTGGTGGTGCTTGTGCGTGTTGGTGGTGTATGGTGGTGGTGGTGCGTAGTGGTGTTGGTGCGTTGTGGTGGTGCTGCTGCTACTGCTGGTGGTGCTGGTGGTGCTGGTGCGTAGTGATGGTGCGTAGTGGTGGTGTGTAGTGGTAGTGCGTAGTGGTGATCCGTAGTGATGGCGCGTAGTGGTGGTGTGTAGTGGTGGTGCGTAGTGGTGGTGCGTTGTGGTGGTGCGTAGTGGTGGTGCGTAGCGATGGTGCGTGGTGGTGGTGCTGGTGCGTTGTGGTGGTGCGTTGTGGTGGTGCGTAGTGGTGGTGGTGGTGCGTTGTGGTGCTGCTGGTGGTTCGTGATGGTACTGCTGGTGCGTAGTGGTGGTGCGTAGTGATGGTGCTGGTGGTGGTGGTGCTGGTGCGTTGTGGTGGTGCGTAGTGGTGGTGCTGGTGCGTAGTGGTAGTGCATAGTGGTGGTGCGTGGTGGTGGTGTGTAGTGGTAGTGCATAGTGGTGGTGCGTAGTGGTGGTGCATAGTGGTAGTGCATAGTGGTGGTGCGTAGTGGTGGTGCATAGTGGTAGTGCATAGTGGTGCTCGTGCGTGGTGGTGGTTCTGCTGGTGCTGCTGGTGGTCGTGTAGCAGTTAGCACGCTTCACTATGAACCCGGCAACCCGAGTTCGATTCCCGCTCACACCGCAGACTCACTCGCCGATTTTAACGACGAATGATATATGACTCCAGTCCGTCCACCTGTCATGCATCACGAAAGCAAAGTTTGCGGGGAATAATGGCCATTTTGAGGCATGAGCAATTAGAAAACAACACTTGCTACCCAGGAACAAAAACTCGTGTTACATAGTAGAATCGTCTTTTTGGTTCTTTCGGTAAAGTCACGTAGAATGGAAATAATAAAATAATAAAAACAAGTATAACCAGTAAAACAAAGTTTTTCACTATAAATCCTTTATATGCGTGGCGGCTAGAGTCATCTCGTCCTCTGGCTTGAGATGGCTGCCACCTATGGGTCAGATGATTGCCTGCCAGTATTAAGCAATTGGTAATTAAATATTTAATTTGTTTTCCCTAAACAGTGCAAAATTTTTGAAATTTAATTGTCTCGCACAACGAGTCTGTGTGCAAAATGTCAGCTCGATTGGATCACGGGAAGTGGGTTAAAAAACGACCGAAAGATTTGCACGGTCGTAAGCGCGCAAGCAAGCGAGTGAACTTAATATAAAGGATTTCATAAAACATATTTTATTATATTATTTTATTGTGTTTTATTTTTATTATTTTATTATTTCCCTTCTACGTGACTTTACCGAAAGAACCAAGAAGATGAATTCCCTGCAAGTCACGAAAGCTTTAAATCGAAATAGTGGAATCGGTTGAAAAACTGATAGGGGTTGAGCATGTTTATGTCTGCTGCTGCTGCTTCTGCTGCTTCTGCTGCTGCTTCTGCTGCTGCTGTTACTGCTGCTTCTGCTACTGCTGCTTCTGCTGCTGCTGCTGCTACTGCTTCTGCTGCTGCTGCTTCTGCTGCTGCTGCTGCTACTGCTTCTGCTGCTGCTGCTTCTGCTGCTGCTGCTGCTTCTGCTGCTTCTGCTGCTGCTGCTGCTTCTGCTGCTGCTACTGCTGCTGCTGCTACTGCTTCTGCTGCTTCTGCTGCTGCTGCTTCTGCTGCTGCTGCTGTTACTGCTGCTGCTTCTGCTGCTGCTGCTTCTGCTGCTGCTTCTGCTGCTGCTGCTGCTGCTACTGCTGCTGCTGCTACTGCTGCTGCTACTGCTGCTGCTGCTACTGCTGCTGCTGCTACTGCTGCTGCTGCTACTGCTGCTGCTGCTACTGCTGCTACTGCTGCTGCTGCTTCTGCTGCTGCTTCTGCTGCTGCTGCTGCTGCTGCTTCTGCTGCTGCTTCTGCTGCTGCTGCTGCTTCTGCTGCTGCTTCTGCTGCTGCTGCTACTGCTGCTGATGATGAATCAGAAGATTGGTGTTGGTGGTGGTGATGATGGATTACAAATCATTAGAGCGCTCTCACCGATACGCTCCTAATGGGGCAGCGTGACACGTGACAGGGGGGGGAGGTGTGGGTGACCTACAGCATGCGCGCTTCCTGCCGAGTCGAGAGCCCAAATCTGAGGTCAGACATGTGGGGTCGACGCTAATTATCGGCGATTGATGATGATGGGGGGGGGTGGTGGGGGGTGGTAGGGGGGTGGTAGGGGGGGTGGTGGGGGGGGGCTCGTGGGTTGCTTTGGCAACGGGCCGGGTCAATTCCGCATCAAGACACTTGAGTACGGCGCAAAAAAAGTTCACGCAAAACGTAATTTTTATTTTAAGTTTAGCTTTCTGCTATACGTGAGCGCTGATTCCCCCATTGGTCCCATCTCCGCAAAGTTGGTCACCATCCTTTCGTCACGATGGAATGGAGTGGGTTCGAGTGGTCATTATTCTTTTAAAATCATTTATTAAATCCTTTATATTAAGTTCGCTTGCTTGCTTGCTTGCGTGCTTGCTTGCTTACGACCGTGCAAATCTTTCGGTCGTTTTTTAACCCACTTCCCGTGATCCAATCGAGCTGACATTTTGCACACAGACTCATTGTGCTTGACAATTAATTTTCGTGAAAACATTTTTTCCTAAATTTTTAACTTTTTAGGAAAAAACTAATTTCATATTTAATTTAAAATACCAATGTGATAAAAATGAAACTCTTACTCAAGAAAAACAGAAATGAATAATAAAATAAAACCGATGCCACGCATATAAAGGATTTATAGAGAAAAATTAAGTTTTTACGGGTTAATTTTTTGCCTTTGTGATGGAACTCGACGCTTCAAATGCGTCCCATGTGTAGCGCGGCGCGGGCTTCCCAAGTAACGGCTCTTCCCAGAAGTTCTTGCATCCGACAGAGGGAGGGTGGTTCTTCCACGGCGGCTGGGAGATAAAAGCAAAGACAAAGATCCCCCGTGTAGCCTCAACAGACTGTTGGGGCAAGCGCTGTTAGCGAGCACCTATCCAAGGCCGGAACGGTACACGAGAGGGGTGGGTGACCAGCCGGAACGCCTTTGTCAGTTTAACACAGAGACTCACGTACACCCACAGACCCACACAGAGACTCACAGACTCACATAGACCCACAGACTCACAGACCCATATACTCACACAGAGACCCACAAACTCACCTAGACCCACAGAGACTCAAATAGATCCACAGTTTAACACAGAGACTCACGTACACCCACAGACCCACACAGAGACTCACAGACTCACATAGACCCATAGACACACACAGAGACTCACAGACTCATAGACCCATAGACACACACAGAGACCCACAGACCCACACAGAGACTCACAGACTCACGCACACCCACAGACTCACACAGAGACTCACAGACCCACATAGACCCACAGACTCACGCATAGACTCGCATAGACCCACAGACTCACACAAACACCCACAGACTCATAGACTCATATACTCACACAGAGACCCACAAACTCACCTAGACCAACAGAGACTCACATAGACCCACAGTTTAACACAGAGACTCACAAACTCATAGACCCATAGACACGCACAGAGACCCACAGACCCACACAGAGACTCACAGACCCACACAGAGACTCACAGACTCACGTACACCCACAGACCTACACAGAGACGCACAGACTGACATAGACCCACAGACTCACGCAAAGACTCGCATAGACCCACAGACTCACACAAACACCCACAGACTCATAGACCCACAGACTCACACAAACACCCACAGACTCATAGACCCATATACTCACACAGAGACCCACAAACTCACCTAGACCTACAGAGACTCACATAGACCCACAGTTTAACACAGAGACTCACAGACTCATAGACCAATAGACACGCACAGAGACCCACAGACTCACATAGAGACCATATACTCTTATGGATTGAAAACGCACGTCTTTAGAACTGCGTGCTGTTGTTGTTGTTGTCTTAAAATTGTTGTCCACCCCCGTTCGCACCTCCCGACAGCACGGTTGGCCCCTCCCCACCCTCCCCTCCCCACCCTCCCCTCCCCACCCAGCCCCTCCCCACCCTCCCCACCCAGCCCTTCCCCACCCTCCCCTCCAAGCCCTACCCTCCCCACCCAGCCCCACCCTCCCCTCCCCACCCAGCCCCTCCCTTCCCCACCCAGCCCCTCCCCACCCTCCCCTCTCCACCCAGCCCCACCCCTCCTATTTTTGGATGCACGACGGACGGACGGACACAATCATCCCATGTGGTCTGGTGTAACCAGGAGGTTCCTACCAGTATAATTTCACTAACGTACACACCTCCCCATCACTCGCAACGGGCCACGATCATCGTGGCAAACGTTGGTGAATGTTTGGTTTGTTTGTTTGGAGGGATTGTGTGTGTGTGGTGTGTGTGTTATTGGCCGGGATGAACACGTGCTCAACTTTGTTTTATTTCAGGACGCCCTCTGGGTCGCGGCTAATCGCGTTCGCTTTGTCCCGTGCCTGGTCGCTTCTCTGTTTATTCACGCTAAATTTTTTTGTCTTCCAATTAGCATAAGTTTGTTTGTATAAATAACTAAATTGATGGGGGGGGGCTCCTTTTCTGTGTTGGCTTGTTTATCCCAATCATACCTAATTAGTGGGCCGAAGGAGACGGACAAAAGCTTCATCCTAATTTAGAGTCTCCGCCAACAGAACCCCCACTCACCCCCATCGAACACCCATCACCCCCACCACCTCCACCACCCCCACCACCCGCACCACCTACACCACCAGCCCCACCAACACCCCCACCACCACCACCACTTCCACCACCACCACCACTTCCACCACCACCTCCAACACCCCCACCACCCATCCACCTCCACCGCCACCACCAGCCCCACCACCACCCCCACCACCCCTATCAGCCCCACCACCCCGACCACCACCACCAGCCCCACCACCACCACCACCCCCACCACCTCCATCAGCCCCACCACCCCCACCACCCCCACCACCCCCATCACCCCCACCACCTCCATCAGCCCCACCACCCCCACCACCCCCACCACCCCCATCACCCCCACCACCCCCATCACCGCCACCACCAGCCCCACCACCACCACCCCCACCACCCCCACCACCTCCACCACCCCCACCGCCACCACCACCAGCCCCATCACCCCACCACCCCAACCACCCCCACCACCACCACCCCCACCACCTCCACCACCCCCACCACCCCACCACCCCACCACCCCACCACCCCCACCACCCCCACCACCCCACCACCCCACCACCCACCACCCACCACCCCCCACCCACCACCCGCACCACCCCCACCACCCCACCACCCGCACCACCCCACCACCCACACCACCCCCACCACCCCCACCACCCCAACCACCCCCACAGCCCCACCACCCCACCACCCCACCACCCCACCACCCCACCACCCCAACCACCTCCACCACCCCCACCACCACCCCCACCACCCTCACCACCCCCACCACCCCCACCAGCCCCACGACCCCACCACCCGCACCACCCCCATCACCCCCACCACCCCCACACCTCCACCAGCCCCACCACCACCACCACCCCCACCACCCCCACCCCACCACCCCCACCACCTACACCACCCCCACCGCCTCCACCACCCCCACCACCCCACCACCACCAGCCCCACCACCACCACCCCACCACCCCCACCACCCCCACCACCCACACCACCCCCACCACCACCACCAGCCCCACCACCCCCACCACCCCCACCACCCCACCACCTCCACCACCCCCACCGCCTCCACCACCCCCACCACCCCCACCACCACCAGCCCCACCACCCCCACCACCACCACCAGCCCCACCCCAACCACCCCCACCACCGCCACCACCCCCACCACCTACACCACCCCAACCACCCCCACCACCACCACTCCCACCACCACCAGCCCCACCCCTCGATCTCGTATCAATCCCAAGACCTCCAACCACTTTCCCCCCGCAGTGCAGGATCACAGCCCCGCCACGTGTATCAGCCACAGTCCCGGCACCCTCCTACGGTCTTCACTCGGAGACACGCGCCGAGCGACTTCACAGATACCCACAAACTCACCTAGATCCACAGAGACTCACATAGACCCACACAGTTCAACACAGAGACCCACAGACTCATAGACCCATAGACACACACAGAGACCCACAGACCCACACAGAGACTCACAGACCTACACAGAGACTCACAGACTCACGTACACTCACAGACCCACACAGAGACTCACAGACTCACATAGACCGACAGACTCACGCAGAGACTCGCATAGACCCACAGACTCACACAAACACCCACAGACTCATAGACCCATATACTCACACAGAGACACACAAACTCACCTAGACCCACAGAGGCTCACATAGACCCATAGTTTAACACAGAGACCCACACACTCATAGACCCATAGACACACACAGAGACCCACAGACCCACACAGAGACTCACAGACCTACACAGAGACTCACAGACTCACGTACACTCACAGACCCACACAGAGACTCACAGACTCACATAGACCCACAGACTCACGCAGAGACACGCATAGACCCACAGACTCACACAAACACCCACAGACTCATAGACCCATATACTCACACAGAGACACACAAACTCACCTAGACCCACAGAGACTCACATAGACCCATAGTTTAACACAGAGACCCACACACTCATAGACCCATAGACACACACAGAGACCCACAGACCCACACAGAGACTCACAGACCCACATAGAGACTCACAGACTCACGTACACTCACAGACCCACACAGAGACTCACAGACTCACGTAGACCCACAGACTCACGCAGAGACTCGCGTAGACCCACAGACTCACACAAACACCCACAGACTCATAGACCCATATACTCACACAGAGACCCACAAACTCACCTAGACCCACAGAGACTCACATAGACCCACCGTTTAACACAGAGACTCACAGACTCATAGACCCATAGACACACACAGAGACCCACAGACCCACACAGAGACCCACAGACCCACACAGAGACTCACAGACTCACATAGACCCACAGACTCACGCAGAGACTCGCGTAGACCCACAGACTCACACAAACACCCACAGACTCATAGACCCATATACTCACACAGAGACCCACAAACTCATAGACCCATAGACACACACAGAGACGCACAGACCCACACAGAGACTCACAGACCCACACAGAGACTCACAGACCCACACAGAGACTCACAGACTCACGTACACTCACAGACCCACACAGAGACTCACAGACTCACATAGACCCACAGACTCACGCAGAGACTCGCATAGACCCACAGAAATGGCATCGCTACTGCCCGGGCTTGGTTTGATGGGCGGTGGGAGGGGGCAGTGGTGGTGGTGGTGGGGATTGGATAATATATAGACGTTGTTGGTGTGTAATAGGAAAATAAATTAGAGGCAATGCCAGAAGTAGAAACGGAAGAAGAGAGAGGGGGGGGGGGAAATGTCAGTGGCGGCGTCGGCGGCGATGAAAATCCGCGGGCTGTCCCGTGGAGGCATTGATATGACAGCAATTCACCGATGAGATTTTTTGGGAGTTCGTTTTTTTGCTGTTTGTTCAGCTCCTTTATTTTTTTGCCGCTCGCTCATCGGAACACTTCTCTCTCCACAGCTCCGTCTCTTTGTTTAAATCCTTTATATTAAGTTCGCTTGCTTGCGTGCTTGCTTGCGCGCTTACGACCGTGCAAATCTTTCGGTCGTTTTTTAACTCACTTCCCGTGATCCAATCGAGCTGACATTTTGCACACAGACTCGTTGTGCGTGACAATGCATTTTCGTGAAAAAAAATTCCAAAATTTTACACTTTTTAGGAAAAAAATAATATTTACAGTAATTTCAAATTGCTTAATGGTGGCAGGAAATCATCTGACCCATAGGTGGCAGCCATCTCAAGCCAGAGGACAAGAGGACTCTAGCCGCCACGCATATAAAGGATTTATAGTGAAAAACTTTGTTTTTACGGCTTAATTTTTTTACTTTTTTTTTACGATCAGTGGAAACAAGAAGATGCTCGGTGTATTCGGCACTTTGCTTCGTTCATTTCGTATTTTTTTTACTTTGCTTTATGTAAACCCCCCACCTCTCGCTCGCTCTCTCGCTCACTCTCTCGCTCTCTCGCTCTCTCTCGTTCTGCACGCAGCCCTTCTCGCAGTCCGACGGCCTCCGACGGGTAGCTCATATCAGCACGCAGAGCTCCCGTCATCTGCCCTCGAGCACACGGCCTCCTCCATCGCCCACTGCTCCGTCTCTCTCCTGCAGTGCCAGGGAGGATCTGCCCCACCAGTACTTACACTGCCAGCGGCTCAAACCAATGTTCCGCCTTTTGGGGGACATCTTCAGGAAACTTGGGGTGCCCTTCTACAACAGCAGCTTCGTATATGGGGTGGTGCCTTACCTGGCTAACAAGCGCCATGACCTCGCCAACTTCGCCTGTGTTCAGGCGAACATGGCGGTGTTACAGAACGAGGAAGAAGATGCTGCAAGGTGACACAGACGGCTGCTCTGTGCTTCTTCCAGTGTTCAAAGGCCTGTTCAAGGCGCGGCTCCGGCTGGAGCACGCTTACCACACACATGTTGGTGATGTGCACGTCTTCTTCGAACGCTGGGGAGCCGGACAAGCCCCTCTCTGTACCAGCGTGGATGGCACCCTCGTACTCTTAGTTCTTTCGGTAAAGTCACGTAGGTAAAAAATGAAAATGAAATTAAAATTAAAATAAAACAATAAAAATCACGACGTTTAGGAGGCAACACAAGTCTCCGTCATCAGGTGGGACCGTCACAGCCAGATTAGCTGCATCAAGTGTTCACCTTCTGAAGCGCTCACTCGTCACCGTGGCGTGCGCGATGACCACCACCACCACCACCACGTGGCTTTTATTTCTTATTTTTCGTGTTGTGCGCGGTGCTTTTAGCGCCACAGCGCGTGGATTTGTAGCGTTTGTTGATTTTTATTTGTTTGCTGGTGACTTTGTGTATTTCATATCGGAATCGCCTCCAGTGCTTTTGCTGCTGGTGGCAATAAAAGTTGTTCAAAAATCAAAGTCTCTCTCTAGATCTGTCTCTCTCCCTCTCTAGCTCCCTCTCCCCTCTCTCTCTCCCCTCTCTCTCCTCTCTCTCTCGCCGGCCGACGTCACAATAATGACAAACGAGAGAGAAAGAGAGAGTTGATTTTCACACGGAACCCTAAATCTACAAAGCCACTCACCCCACCCCGCCACGAAACCCTCCCTCGCTTTGCATTACCCCGGCACTGGATTGGCAGTTGTGGAATTGTAAAAGGTAGTTGTTTATTCATTCTCTCTCTCTCGTGTGTGTATGAGGTGTGCGTTTCTAATTTAATGGTAGAATATTTTCTCGCTCGCTAAGTCGCTCGCTCTCTACTTTACCGTTGGACGGATGGTAACATCAGTTCGTGAGTTGTTAAATGAGTTTTTTTATCCTATTTTTGGCAATGAAACAAGAGAGGAAACGATGTTCAAACACCAAATCGATATCACGAGGCTTTCCTTGCCAGTACCAAAATATAATAATGGGGTTTTTCCCTTTTTTCTGACGACAAAACTGAAAGCTTTTGCAATGAATCGTGTTTATATTAACCACAATACTTGTGGTCAGAATGCAAATAACGTACGGTGCGAAAGAAGTTCAACGTCTATACATACTGCCCATAGACTCAACACTGCCCATAGACTCAACACTGCCCATAGACTCAACACTGCCCATAGACTCAACACTGCCCATAGACTCAACACTGCCATAGACTCAACACTGCCCATAGACTCAACACTGCCCATAGACTCAACACTGCCCATAGACTCAACACTGCCCATAGACTAACACTGCCCATAGACTCAACACTGCCCATAGACTCAACACTGCCCATAGACTCAACACTGCCCATAGACTCAACAAACTACTGCCCATAGACTCAACACTGCCCATAGACTCAACACTGCCCATAGACTCAACACTGCCCATAGACTCAACACTGCCCATAGACTCAACACTGCCCATAGACTCAACACTGCCCATAGACTCAACACTGCCCATAGACTCAACACTGCCCATAGACTCAACACTGCCCATAGACTCAACACTGCCCATAGACTCAACACTGCCCATAGACTCAACACTGCCCATAGACTCAACACTGCCCATAGACTCAACACTGCCCATAGACTCAACACTGCCCATAGACTCAACACTGCCCATAGACTCAACACTGCCCATAGACTCAACACTGCCCATAGACTCAACACTGCCCATAGACTCAACACTGCCATAGACTCAACACTGCCCATAGACTCAACACTGCCCATAGACTCAACACTGCCCATAGACTCAACACTGCCCATAGACTCAACACTGCCCATAGACTCAACACTGCCCATAGACTCAACACTGCCCATAGACTCAACACTGCCCATAGACTCAACACTGCCCATAGACTCAACACTGCCCATAGACTCAACACTGCCATAGACTCAACACTGCCCATAGACTAACACTGCCCATAGACTCAACACTGCCCATAGACTCAACACTGCCCATAGACTCAACACTGCCCATAGACTCAACACTGCCCATAGACTCAACACTGCCCATAGACTCAACACTGCCCATAGACTCAACACTGCCCATAGACTCAACACTGCCCATAGACTCAACACTGCCCATAGACTCAACACTGCCATAGACTCAACACTGCCCATAGACTCAACACTGCCCATAGACTCAACACTGCCCATAGACTCAACACTGCCCATAGACTCAACACTGCCCATAGACTCAACACTGCCCATAGACTCAACACTGCCCATAGACTCAACACTGCCCATAGACTCAACACTGCCCATAGACTCAACACTGCCCATAGACTCAACACTGCCCATAGACTCAACACTGCCCATAGACTCAACACTGCCCATAGACTCAACACTGCCCATAGACTCAACACTGCCCATAGACTCAACACTGCCCATAGACTCAACACTGCCCATAGACTCAACACTGCCCATAGACTCAACACCCATAGACTCAACACTACCCATAGACTCAACACTGCAAACTCACCCATAGACTCAACACTGCCCATAGACTCAACACTACCCATAGACTCAACACTACCCATAGACTCAACACTGCCCATAGACTCAACACTGCCCATAGACTCAACACTGCCCATAGACTCAACACCATAGACTCAACACTACCCATAGACTCAACACTGCCCATAGACTCAACACTGCCATAGATCAACACTGCCCATAGACTCAACACTGCCATAGACTCAACACTACCCATAGACTCACACTACCCATAGACTCAACACTACCCATAGACTCAACACCCATAGACTCAACACTGCCCATAGACTCAACACTGCCCATAGACTCAACACTACCCATAAACTAACACTGCCATAAACTCAACACTAGACACAGACTCAACACTGCCCATAGACTCAACACTAGACACAGACTCAACACTGCCAATAGACTCAACACTGCCCATAGACTTATCAGCGCTAACCGCTGCGCCACCGCTCCCTGTCAGTCCTGGACCTCTCCCAGGACGGCTCGGCCTTAAATGAGTACTGCCACGTGCGAATAAAAGTGAACTCCGGTGTGAAGACGAGCATTGGGGAGAGACAAAGGCGGCTGAGAGTCCCAGCCTTCATCTAGGTGTTAGTGCTAGCTCACAGCACTTGCCCCAACAGTCTGTTAAGGCTATACGGGGGATCTTTGCCTCTGTGTGTGTGTGTATGTGTGTATCTTTACGAACTGCATGTCCCATGTGAGTCACGCGCGCGTGTGTGTGCGTGTGTGTGGTGAAGTGTTTGTTTGAGCGGTGGTGCAGCGGTTAGCGCGCTGCGCTATGAACCTGGCGACCCGGGTTTCGATTCCCGCTCACGGCCAACACCAGTGACGATTATCTGAACCGGTCCTGGGCCTCCCCTAGGTCGACTCAGCCTTAAATGAGTACCTGGTGCGGTGTGTAAACATCGCCACTGGGGAGACAAAGGCGGTCGGGCGTGGTGCTGGCCACCCACCCCCTCGTGTACCGTTCCGGCCTTCATAGGTGCTCGCTAACAGCACTTGCCCCTACAGTCTGTTCAGGCTATACGGGGGATCTTTGTCTTTGTTTGTTTGATGTTCTCCGGACGAAGCAATTTGTTCAAGCCGTAAGATGATAATCGCATGGGGCAGATCGCAGGACCCCTTGACTCGTGCCTACACGGTACGAAGCGATTAACAAAAAACAATTAGTTTGATGCTCCCCCGCCAAAAACAACAATGTAAACAAAGATTATTTTATTAGATTTTTTTTTTTTGGTATTTTTTTTTATTATATATCTTTTGTTTTCTATTTACGTGACTTTACCGAAAGAACCAAGAATACACATCCCCCCCCCCCCCCAATATTCAAATATGCTCAAAATGCCCCCCCCCTCCCCCAATCTATTGCTATAAAATAGATTTCAGTTCATATGATTGTGGTTATGGCTGTACTTTAATTAATCCCTAATCTCTGCCATTACATACAATGAAACAAAAAAAGGTAAAAAAAGAAAAAAACAGATCAATGTAGACATTATTGTAAATAAGTATAACCCGTAAAAACAAAGTTTTTCACTCTAAATCCTTTATATGCGTGGCGGCTAGAGTCCTCTCGTCTTCTGGCTTGAGATGGCTGCCACCTATGGGTCAGATGATTGTCTGCCAGTATTAAGCAATTGGTAATTAAATATTTAATTTGTTTTCACTAAACAGTGTACAATTTAGGGAAAAAAATTTCACGAACATTAATTGTCTCGCACAACGAGTCTGTGTGCAAAATGTCAGCTCGATTGGATCACGGGAAGTGGGTTAAAAAACGACCGAAAGATTTGCACGGTCGTAAGCAAGCAAGCAAGCACGCAAGCAAGCGAACTTAATATAAAGGATTTAAAAAAGAATCCATCCTATGTGTTAGTGAATTTTTTTTTATATTTTCAGCAGGAAATGGCAGAAAATTCGTTTTAAAATTAAAAACAAATTCTGGGGAGGGGATGACCACAGACCCTCTGGAAGATTTGGTCCCCCCCCAATGTTGACTTCATGGCTATTGCCTTGGTGTCGTGGCAGCGTTGCTTCTGACAAAGAGCTTATTAGTAGCTCAGTCGACCTTTGGCTCGTAAATAAAAGTTTCATTTTAACTTGCTTGCCCTCTATTCATCTCTCTATGTGTCTCTGTGTGTCTCTCTGAGTTCACATTGTTTTTGCTGCTGCTGCTGCTGCTGCTATAAATATCCATGTGGTGATGATGGTGATGATGATAAAATCAGTCATCGTTCATGATAGCAAAGTCGCTTTCAGAAGAAGAAAAAACAGCGCGATAAAGCTTACCTCGGTAAAATAAAATAAATAAAAGGAAGTTATTTCGGTAAAGTCACGTAGGTATAAAATAAATCACGATGTTTCGGGCGTAACAGGTTTTGTTGCAGGCAAAAAAAAAAACTCACCGAGCAAAAAAATTAACCCGTAAAAATAAGTTTTTCACTCTAAATCCTTTATATGCGTGGCGGCTAGAGTCCTCTCGTCCTCTGGCTTGAGATGGCTGCCACCTATGGGTCAGATGATTGTCTGCCAGCATTAAGCAATTGGTAATTAATTTTTTTTTAAATCCCTAATTGTCACGCACAACGAGTCTGTGTGGAAAATGTCAGCTCGATTGGATCACGGGAAGTGGGTTAAAAAACGACCGAGAGATTTGCACGGTCGTAAGCAAGCACGCAAGCACGCAAGCAAGCGAACTTAATATAAAGGATTAAAAAAGTTTTTTTTTTCAGAAGCGACGTGGTCACAAACGTCAGCTCGACAAAGTGACTTCACAAATCATCACAATCATCATCTGGAAATTCATAGCAGCAAACTAATACTCTTTAGTTCTTTCGGTAAAGTCACGTAGGTAGAAAATTATAATAGATACCGACATTTCGGGCGCAGCGCCTGATGGCGATTGCTTGCGTTGCGCCCGAAACGTCGTGATTTATTTTATTTTTCTACCCACGTGACTTTACCGAAAGAACCAAAGAGTATGGATTCCTGCAGTCACGAAAGCTTCAAATCAAATGAAACATATTTTTTTTTATTTAAAGCTTCTTTCGTGACTGCAGGGATTCATATTCTTGGTTCTTTCGGTAAAGTCACGTAGAAGGGAAACAATAAAATAATAAAAATATTAAACAAAAAATTCTCACGACGTTTCGACTGCAACACAAGCAATCATCATCAGGTGCGAAAACACTAAAATAATACAAATATAAAACAATAAAATTCTCACGACGTTTCGACTGCAACACAAGCAATCATCATCAGGTGCGAAAAACACTGAAATAATAAAAATATAAAACAATACAATTCGCACGACGTTTCGACTGCAACACAAGCAATCATCATCAGGTGTGAAAAACACTAAAATAATAAAATTATAAAACAATAAAATTAACATGACGTTTCGACGACAACACAAGCAATCAAAAATTAAAGAAAAATTATTAGATTTTTAGTTGTTTTATTTAATGCTGTGGATTTTCACACCTGATGATGATTGCTTGTGTTGCAGTCGAAACGTCGTGAGAATTGTATTATTTTATATTTTTATTATTTTTTTGTTTCCCTTCTACGTGACTTTGCCGAAAGAACCAAGAATATAAAACATCGTTTTATCGCTCTCCGAGTCTGCCAGCGACAAAAAAACAATGACAACCCCGACAGGAAAGTGGACGCCGACGTTAACCACTGCCCCACCGCTCACCGCATCGTTCCCGTACGGGACACTTCGCTCATTTCCGGGACAGTGTCTCAACCGAGGCGCTTTTTGACCGTTTTAGCATTTAAATTGGTGCTGTCGGTCCCCAGAGCATCAATTATTGTGTTGCCGTTGTTGCTGGAAAAACATAAATGTGTAATGTTATCTCTCTATGATGTATATAAAATATATTTTCCCAGCCGGATTGCCTAGACGGCAACGAACAGTGGCACACAACGTGAACGGCTGAACGTGCAAGTTTTTTTTTTTATTTAAAGGATGATGCGCTTCAGCTGAATAATATCGGCAAATCAGTATAACCCGTAAAAACAAAGTATTTCACTATAAATCCTTTATATGCGTGGCGGCTAGAGTCCTCTCGTCCTCTGGCTTGAGATGGCTGCCACCTATGGGTCAGATGATTGCCTGCCACCATTAAGCAATTGGTAATTAAATATAATATTTTTGTCCTACAAAGTGTAAAATTTTGGAAAAATAATTTCACGAACGTTAATTGTCACGCACAACGAGTCTGTGTGGAAAATGTCAGCTCGATTGGATCACGGGAAGTGGGTTAAAAAACGACCGAAAGATTTGCACGGTCCTAAGCAAGCAAGCGAACTTAATATAAAAGATTAAAAAAACACACGCAGGGCAAGGTCCCCTTCTTCCACGGGAGGCAAAATATCATCACTGACAAACGAGATATATGGATCAGCGGGCCTTACCTGGTAAAATAAATAATAATAAACATGTTTAGTAGGTTTTTTTTATTTAAGATGTTGAATGTTGTGTCAGCCCCACCAGAGGAAGGGGGATCAAGGCAAGGATGTCATGTGAAGTGGGGAGCCGCGGTGTCTAGGAGATGTTAACTACCTCGCCTGGTGTACAGGAGGTCGTGGGTTCGATTTCGACCCTGACGCCTGCTGTATATTTGGGGTTTGCGTGTCTCTCTTTCTCATCATCATCACAGTGGCTAGGAGATGTTAACTACCTCGCCTGGTCTACAGGAGGTCATGGGTTTTATGGGCAGTGTTGAGTCTATGGGCAGAGTTGAGTCTATGGGTCGTGTTGAGTCTATGGGCAGTGTTGAGTCTATGGGCAGTGTTGAGTCTATGGGTAGTGTTGAGTCTATGGGCAGTGTGAGGCTATGGGCAGTGTTGAGTCTATGGGTAGTGTTGAGTCTATGGGTAGTGTTGAGTCTATGGGCAGAGTTGAGTCTATGGGTCGTGTTGAGTCTATGGGCAGTGTTGAGTCTATGGGCAGTGTTGAGTCTATGGGTAGTGTTGAGTCTATGGGCAGTGTTGAGTCTATGGGCAGTGTTGAGTCTATGGGTAGTGTTGAGTCTATGGGTAGTGTTGAGTCTATGGGCAGTGTTAGTCTATGGGCAGTGTTGAGTCTATGGGTCGTGTTGAGTCTATGGGCAGTGTTAGTCTATGGGCAGTGTTAAGTCTATGGGCAGTGTTGAGTCTATGGGTAGTGTTAGTCCATGAGCAGTGTTGAGTCTATGGGTAGTGTTAAGTCTATGGTGCAATGTTGAGTCTATGGTGCAGTGTTGAGTCTATGGGCAGTGTTGAGTCTATGGGCAGTGTTGAGTCTGTGGGCAGTGTTGAGTCTATGGGCAGTGTTGAGTCTATGGGTCTCAGTGTCGAGTCTATGGGCAGTGTTGAGTCTATGGTGCAGTGTTGAGTCTGTGGGCAGTGTTGAGTCTATGGGCAGTGTTGAGTCTATGGGCAGTGTTGAGTCTATGGTGCAGTGTTGAGAATGTGGGTAGTGTTGAGTCTATGGGCAGTGTTGAGTCTATGGGTAGTGTTGAGTCTATGAGCAGTGTTGAGTCTATGGGTAGTGTTAAGTCTATGGGCAGTGTTGAGTCTATAGGCAATATTGAGTCTATGGGTAGTGTTGAGTCTATGAGCAGTGTTGAGTCTATGGGTAGTGTTGAGTCTATAGGCAGTGTTGAGTCTATGGGTAGTGTTGAGTCTATGGGTAGTGTTAGTCTATGGGCAGTGTTGAGTCTATGGTGCAGTGTTGAGTCTATGGGTAGTGTTAGTCTATGGGCAGTGTTGAGTCTATGGGGAGTGTTGAGTCTATGGGCAGTGTTAGTCTATGGGGAGTGTTGAGTCTATGGGCAGTGTTGAGTCTATGGGCAGTGTTGAGTCTATGGGGAGTGTTAGTCTATGGGCAGTGTTGAGTCTATGGGCAGTGTAGTCTATGGGCAGTGTTAGTCTATGGGCAGTGTTTAGTCTATGGGCAGTGTTTAGTCTATGGGCGGTGTTAGTCTATGGGCAGTGTTAGTCTATGGGCAGTGTTTAGTCTATGGGCAGTGTTTAGTCTATGGGCAGTGTTAGTCTATGGGCAGTGTTAGTCTATAGGCCAGTGTTGAGTCTATGGGCAGTGTTAGTCTATGGGCAGTGTTGAGTCTATGGGCAGTGTTAGTCTATGGGCAGTGTTAGTCTATGGGCAGTGTTAGTCTATAGGCAGTGTTAGTCTATGGGCAGTGTTAGTCTATGGCAGTGTTAGTCTATGGGCAGTGTTAGTCTATAGGCAGTGTTAGTCTATGGGCAGTGTTAGTCTATAGGCAGTGTTAGTCTATGGGCAGTGTTAGTCTATAGGCAGTGTTAGTCTATGGGCAGTGTTAGTCTATAGGCAGTGTTAGTCTATGGGCAGTGTTAGTCTATAGGCAGTGTTAGTCTATGGGCAGTGTTAGTCTATAGGCAGTGTTAGTCTATGGGCAGTGTTAGTCTATAGGCAGTGTTAGTCTATGGGCAGTGTTAGTCTATAGGCAGTGTTAGTCTATGGGCAGTGTTAGTCTATAGGCAGTGTTAGTCTATGGGCAGTGTTAGTCTATAGGCAGTGTTAGTCTATGGGTAGTGTTAGTCTATGAGCAGTGTGTATGTAAATTGAACTTCTTTCGCACCGTACGTAGCACATCGGTGCTAATCTTAGGTGCGGCGCAGGGGATGGACAACAAAGCACAACACGTGCGCCTCTTTCTGAAGAAATGCGTTTTTCAATCGAGATGATTTCAAAATCGCTGCACCACCGCTCCCTCCCCCCCCCACCAACAAACCACCCCTCCCCTTTCCCCCAACACCCCCCCCCCCTACAATGACCGACACAGTTTTGGCGAAGACCTTCATCCAGCAGTGCGCTGTTGATTTATTGGGCTTCACGCTCACCGTCTCCGCACCCTCACAGGCGCTCAGGCACTGATCCAGCACGAGTGGGGGGGGGTGGGGGGGTTGGTGGGTGGGTGGAGGGGGTGGTGGGAGTTGGTGGGTGGGGGAGGGGTTGGTGGGTGGGTGGGTGGGTGGAGAGGGTGGTGGGTGGTGGGGGGGTAGTGAGTGGGTTTGTGGAGGGGGTGGTGGGTTGGTGGGGGGGTGGTGGGTGGGCAGGGGTGGTCGTGAGTGGGTGGAAGGGGAGGTGGGGGGGTGGTTGGGTAGCGGGGGGTTGTGGGTGGGTGGAGGGGGTGGTGGGTGGGTGTAGGGGATGGTGGGTGGGTGGAGGGGGTGGGGGTGGGTGGGTGGAGGGGGTGGTGGGTGGGTGGAGGTGCTGGCGGGTCGGTGGGTGGAGAGGGTGGTGGGTGGAGGGGTGGGGGGTGGTGGGTGGGTGGATGGGTTGGTGGGTGGGTGGTGGGTGGGTGGAGGGGGTGGTGGGGGGGTGGGTGGGTGGGTGGAGGGGTGGTGGGTGGAGGGGTGGAGGGGTGGTGGGTGGATGGAGGGGGTGGTGGGTGGGTGGAGGTGGAGGGGGTGGTGGGTGTGTGGGTGGAGGTGGTAGTGGTGGTGGGTGGGTGGAGAGGTTGGTGGGTGGGTGGGTGGAGGGGTGGTGGGTGGAGGGGGTGGTGGGTGGAGGGGGTGGTGGGGGATGGGGGTTGGTGTCAGACGGCGATGAGACGAGGACACAGCAGGCGAGTGGGTGATGGAACGAGGCGTCTGTGTCTGTTAGTGAGGCCGCATTACAACACCGCCTCTGTATTAATGTCATGAGTGGTGTGTGTGGGGTGTGTGGGGGTGGGGTATGTGTGGGTGGGGTGGGGTGTGTGGGGGGGTGGGTATGTGTGGGTGGGTGGGGTGGGGTGTGTGGGGGTGTGGGGGGAGTACGCCCCTAGGGTTTTTTATATTATTTTTCCTGTTGATTTGAAGCTTTCGTGACTGCAGGAATCCATACTCCTTGGTTCTTTCGGTAAAGTCACGCAGAAAATAATAATACATTGCAACGCAAGCAATCGTCATCAGGCACTGCGCCCGAAACGTCGTGATTTATTATTTTTTTCTACATACGTGACTTTACCGAAAGAACCAAAGGGTTTTAGTTTGCGGCTATGAATTTCCACGCGATGATCGTGATGATGGTGAAGCCACTTTGTTGAGCTGACGTTTGTGACCACGTCGCTTCTGAAAATGAAAATTTTTTTAAATCCTTTATATTAAGTTCACTTGCTTGCTTGCTTGCGTGCTTACGACCGTGCAAATCTTTCGGTCGTTTTCTAACCCACTTCCCGTGATCCAATCGAGCTGACATTTTGCACACAGACTCGTTGTGCGAGACAATTAATTTTCGTGAAATTTTTTTCCCAAAAATTTACACTTTTTAGGAAAAAAAATTATATGTAATTACCAATTGCTTAATGGTGGCAAGCAATCATCTGACCCATAGGTGGCAGCCATTCAAGCCAGAGGACGAGAGGACTCTAGCCGCCACGCATATAAAGGATTTATAGTGAAAAACTTTGTTTTTACGGGTACATTTTTTTTGTTTTGTTCGCTAAGATTTCAAATAGAAAAGTCCACGATCACGTTCATTTCGTTGGGTTCGATCGCGTTCATATATAAATGCGCCGTCACACCCACCAACACCCGACACAGCCAGTTAGTGGGGTTTGCCACGTA
Source organism: Lethenteron camtschaticum (assembly GCA_018977245.1). Classification (NCBI taxonomy): domain Eukaryota; kingdom Metazoa; phylum Chordata; class Hyperoartia; order Petromyzontiformes; family Petromyzontidae; genus Lethenteron; species Lethenteron camtschaticum. The sequence continues at coordinate 7,073 of WFAB01001868.1, read as the reverse complement.
AACATATTTTAGTTTTACTTGTGTATACACTTTGGTTCTTTCGGTAAAGTCACGTCGGTAGAAAAATAAAACAAAATAAAAATAGTAAATAAAGCAAAATAAAAATTATAAATAAAACTCAATAAAAATCATATATAACTATGCAAGTTGTGATATATATTATTTTTATTTTGTTTAATTTTTTTACTCTACGTGACTTTACCGAAAGAACCAAAGAGTATGGATTCCTGCAGTCACGAAAGCTTCAAATCGAGATTTTATTTGTGCGTTTTATTCCAAGTGATTTTCTTACCTTTCCTCGACTTTGCAAATCCCATCGTTTTTTTGTTGTACGCAGCACAAATCCTGATTCTGATTCTGAGTGGTGTAGGTGTCTTCAAAACAATTCGAGAGGTTTGGAAATCACTCTAGTTCGATAATCATACAGCAGATCAGATAAACACATTGTCCTGCGGAGGGAGCTGGTAGGAACGTCGGGTTGCTCGGTCAATGGCCTGCTGGGTCAACGGCGGCGTGGTGTATTCCGCAAATATGCCCGACTGTGAGGGCGGGCACAAGCCGGCGTGAGTAGGTTAAACGTTGAGTTTTATAAGGGCACCACGGGGTGACCAGCCCCTCCCCACCCAGCCCCACCCCTCCCACCCAGCCCCACCCAGCCCCTCCCCACCAACCCCACTCTCCCCACCCAGCCCCTCCCCACCCAGCCCTCCCCACCCTCCCCACCCAGCCCCTCCCCACCCTCCCCACCCAGCCCTACCCTCCCCACCCAGCCCCTCTCCACCCTCTCCACCCAGCCCTACCCTCCCCACCCAGCCCATCTCCACCCTCCCCACTCAGCCCCTCCCTCCCAACCCTCCCCTCCCCACCCAGCCCCATCCTCCCCACCCAGCCCCTCCCCATCCTCCCCACCCAGCCCCTCCCCACTCAGCCCCTCCCCACCCTCCCACCCACCCTCCCCTCCCCACCCAGCCCCTCCCCACCCTCCCCTCTCCACCCAACCCAACCCTTCCCATTTTTTGATGCACGACGGACGAACACAATAATCCCCTGTGGGCTGGTGGAACCAGGTGGTTCCTACCAGTATCAGAATGATTATTTATACTGCAGGAGGAATCCGATGAGCTATAAAGCCTTTTGCACAGAACGATAAGCGAATCACTTTAAAAAGTTATACATTTATACAAATACAACGAAGCTATCATCTCAGTCACTCCGACTGCAAAGTTAATTTTTTAGGAGCAGGGGGTACAAGTCTTGTGTACGTCTTACAATATTTAGAATCATTATTTAGACTGGGAGGAAAAATCCGATGATCCATGAAGCTTTTTCTTTACTCACTGATGTCCCAGCAGGGGCACTGGGTCAGAACGTTTCAACATCAACAACAACAACAAAATATACCAAGAAAACAACAAGATTGTTGTGCAACGCATGGGACAAGTAAGTACATCACTTTTAACGGGATACAACATTATTCTGAGCCCAGCACTAGCATAATAACGTTTTCCCTTCAGAATTAAATCTCAAAAAGCGGGGGGGGGTAGCTTCCAAAAGATTGCTATCATATTTGTTCCTTAAGGGGTTTTATATATAAATAATTATATATCCAATAATTTATTTATATGCTGGCAGTTTTGACAGATGATGTCGGCTGCGTCGTTTGTACGTGTCTGGCGGGTGCGTTCACACGCGGACACGCATATCTGCCGCGGTGGTGAGATGTTAACTACCTCGCCTGGTATGCAGGAGGTCGTGGGTTCGATCCCGACCCTGACGCCTGCTGCTGTATATTTGGAGTTTGCGTGTCTCTCTCTCTCCGTGGTGAGATGTTAACTACCTCGCCTGGTCTACAGGAGGTCGTGGGTTCGATCCCGACCCTGACTCCTGCTGTATATTTGGAGTTTGCGTGTCTCTCTCTCTCTCCACGTGGTCGCGTGGAGTTTTCTCCGAGTCCTCCTCACCGTTTAGAGTATTTGGTTTGCTGCTAGTGTAGTGTATAGTGTAGTGTATAGTGTAGTGTATAGTAGTGTATAGTAGTGTATAGTAGTGTATAGTGTAGTGTATAGTGTAGTGTATAGTGTAGTGTATAGTGGTGTAGTGTATAGTGTAGTGTATGGTGTAGTGTATAGTGGTGTAGTGTTTAGTGCTGTAGTGTATAGTGGTGTAGTGTATAGTGGTGTAGTGTATAGTGGTGTAGTGTATAGTGGTGTAGTGTATAGTGTAGTGTATAGTGTAGTGTATAGTGTAGTGTATAGTAGTGTAGTGTATAGTAGTGTATAGTAGTGTATAGTGTAGTGTATAGTGTATTGTATTGTAGTGTAAAGTAATGTAGTGTATAGTGTAGTGTATAGTAGTGTATAGTGTAGTGTATAGTAGTGTATAGTGTAGTGTACAGTGTAGTGTATAGTGTAGTGTATAGTGTAGTGTATAGTGTAGTGTATAGTAGTGTAGTGTATAGTGTAGTGTATAGTAGTGTATAGTGTAGTGTATAGTAGTGTATAGTAGTGTATAGTGTAGTGTATAGTAGTGTATAGTGTAGTGTATAGTGTAGTGTATAGTAGTGTCTAGTGTAGTGCATAATGTAGTGTATAGTGTAGTGTATAATGTAGTGTATAGTGTAGTGTATAGTGTAGTGTATAATGTAGTGTATAGTGTAGTATACTAGTTCAGCACACCGGTGTGTTGGAGAGCAAAGCCACAACACTACATGACAAACCTCACTAATTGGCTGTGTCGGATGGTGGCGGGTTTTGACGACACTTTAAACTTACGCGATCTAACAAAAAAAACTCACCCTGTATTATTGATGCTATTGCTCGCGAAAGCCTCGTGCGTTTTAAACAGAGATGTTTCACTCTTTGGTTCTTTCGGTAAAGTAACGTAGCAAATGAAATCAAATAATAATAGAATAGACGTTTCGGTTGCAACACAAGCAACCATGCTCAGGTAAGAATGAATGATAAAACATAGATGCGGGACCAGCATAGGCAGACACACCAAGAAAAACAGTGTGTGTGTCTCTCTCTCTGTGTGTCTTTGTGTGTGTGTCTCTCTCTCTCTGTGTGCATACGTGCGTGTGTGTGTGTGCGTGCGTGTGTGTGCGTGCGTGTGTGTGTGAGTGCGTGTGTGGGTACGTGCGTGTGTGTGTGAGTGCGTGTGTGTGAGTGCGTGTGTGTGAGTGCGTGTGTGTGTGTGAGTGCGTGTGTGGGTACGTGTCTGTGAGTGTGTGAGTGCGTGTGTGGGTACGTGCGTGTGTGTGCGTTCGTGTGTGGGTACGTGCGTGTGTGTGCGTTCGTGTGTGTGTGTGCGTGTGTGTGTGCGTGCGTACGTGCGTGTGTGTGCGTGTGTGTGTGCGTGTGTGCGTGTGCGTGTGTGTGCGTGTGTGTGTGCGTGTGTGCGTGTGCGTGTGTGTGTGCGTACGTGTGTGTGTAGGTGTGTGGACGTGCGTGGGTACGTGCGTGTGTGTGTGTGAGTGCGTGTGTGTGTGCGTGTGTGTACGTGCGTGCGTGTGTGTGAGTGCGTGTGTGTGCGTGTGTGTGTGTGAGTGCGTGTGTGTGTGTGCGTGTGTGTGTGAGGGCGTGTGTGGGTACGTGCGTGTGTGTGTGCGTGTGTGTGTGCGTGTGTGTGAGAGTGCGTGTGTGTGGTGTGTGCGTGTGTGTGTGCGTACGTGTGTGTGCGTGTGTGTGTGCGTGTGTGTGTGTGCGTACGTGCGTGTGTGTGTGTGCGTACGTACGTGTGTGTGTGGGTGTGAGTGCGTGTGTGTGTGTGTGAGTGCGTGTATGTGCGTGTGTGTGTCTGTGCGTGTGTGCGTGTGTGTGCGTGCGTGTGTGTGTGCGTGCGTGTGCGTGTGTGTGTGCGTACGTGTGTGTGTACGTGTGTGTGTACGTGCGTGTGTGCGTACGTTTGTGTGTGCGTATGTACGTGTGTGTGTGCGCGTACGTGCGTGTGTGTGTGTGCGTCCGTGCATGAGTGTGTGTGTGTACGTGCGTGTGTGTGCGTTCGCGTGTGTGTGTGTAGGTGCGTGTGTGTGCGTACGTTTGTGCATGAGTGTGTGTGTGTACGTGCGTGTGTGTGTATGCCGGAGGATGTGCAGTCAATCAGACTCACGGAAAATTACCTCCACCCTCCAAACCCCCCACAGATATTATTATTCTTGAAATGTAAAACAGTAAAAAAAATATTTACACGTGAGTGAGTGTGTGTGCATTTTTCGTCACTTTTTCGTAATACAAATTTCGAGTTACGTTCTATTATCATATATATATATTTGCAAATGGCATAACAACAACAAAACGATACACCTCGTGAGCTAAATAAAATATGTGACGCATATTTATTTATTAACGTCCCGCATTTTCAATTCGAGGACCGGCACTCACATCGGCCGGTCGGGTCACGTGCGCACGCAGGAGAAAGCGAATCAATCGGCGTCAGGATATTTATTCATAGTGGAGGAGGAATCCGATGAGCTATGAAGCTCTTTGTTTCTACACAGACCTCCAGCAAAGGGGGACACGTGGTTAGAACGTGACAACGTCAACAACAACAAACAAAAATCCTTTATATGCGTGGCGGCTAGAGTCCTCTCGTCCTCTGGCTTGAGATGGTTGCCACCTATGGTGTAAAATTTTGGATTTGTTTTCACGAAAATGCATTGTCACGCACAACGAGTCTGTGTGCAAAATGTCAGCTCGATTGGATCACGGGAAGTGGGTTAAAAAACGACCGAAAGATTTGCACGGTCGTAAGCGCAAGCAAGCAAGTGAACTTAATATAAAGGATTTAAAAACCCGATTTTTCCAGCGGCAGGCATCGGGCTTTTTCTTTAATACAATTAAACCCGATTTCGGGGAATTAAAACCTGGTTTAATGAATACACTGGTCAACCAAAAAATAATAATTCTGGCCTGGACTTTTGCAGCTGTTCTAGACTAATTTCAGGGTGCTGATTCCAAATCCGAAACGTCGTGAGAATTATTTTATTATGTTGTATTTTTATTATTTTATTATTTCCTTTCTACGTGACTTTACCGAAAGAACCAAGAAGATGAATCCCTGCAGTCACGAAAGCTTTACATCGAAAAAAAAAACATTTTTTTCTGGCCTGGACTTTTGCAGCTGTTCAAGACTAATTTCAGGGTGCCGATTCCAAATCTGATCTCAGATTTGCTCCATCACATCTCATTTTTATGCTATCGGCATACCCCATTTTCATTGATTTTACCCGAAATTAACTCTGTCACTTATGATTGCAAGTTGTTGCGAGCCGGTGACTGCTTTAGTGTTAAAATACGGTGCTGTATTTTTTGAAAAGTGTGTTTATAACATCATTGTATGTAGATATTCACATTCATTTAATATTTTTCTTCTGCAGTTTGTATTGAAAATGCAATATTTGGTATCTCAAAAACCTGATGTGATAGACAAAAACTGATGCCAGATTTGGAATCAGCACCCCCCAAAATTACCTTAAAACCGTTGGAATACCTTATGCCAGAAAAAGTGTGTTGACCAGTGTTATCGTACTTGGGGGCCGTCAGGCACGGGGTAGTCGTAGAAAGCGGCGGGCAGGTTGGTCTTGATGAACACGAGCTTCTCCTCCACAATCGTGGGCCCCAGTGAGTTCCTTAGCTTGGAATGGATGAAGCCCATCGTTGAGAATTTCAGCTCGGATGCCGCAATTAGAACCAATTAAACCGGATTTCTCCCAATCTCAGATGATCGGGTTTAATATAGAAAGACAATTAAACCCGATTGTAAAAAACCCGACTGTGCCACCCTTGGTAAGAGGATGTGGGATGTGTGTAGGTGGTGTAGAGGTGGTGTGGTGGTGATGTGTAGGAGGATGTTGAGAGCCAAGCCACGCGATATCTCCGGCTCGTAACGAGCAGTTACCTTGCTGAGAATGTGAATGTGATCTACAGGAGTTGTTTAACAATTCACAGAGACCTCGCCTGCCTGCCTTGCCTGCCTCGCTTGCCCTACCCGCATGCGAGAATCTACAACGCCAATGTGTTGTTCCAAGCTATATATACATTTATTTTGTTATTTCGTCAAGCAATACAATTCTGGGCCGGTTTTGACCCCCCAGGGTCTCATCGGCAAAGCAAACAGAGACTTGTTCAATAAATCCTGCTGGGATTGGCATTGGCACTAACAACTCCGAATAAAATAAAATATAACAACCGGCCTCGAATTTCGATTGTAAAGCTTCTTTCGTGACTGTAGGGATTCATCTTCTTGGTTCTTTCGGTAAAGTCACATCATCATCATTATCCACCCAAATTTGTGTTTTCTTAAACAACTGCCGCTTTAAATAACGGTGAGTCCAGATGCACGATAGGCCGATGAACTTAACAACCTCGCCTGGTATACAGGAGGTCGTGGATTCGATCCCGACCCTGACGACGCCTGATGTATATTTGGAGTTTGCGTGTCTCTCTCTCCGTGGTGAGATGTTAACTACCTCGCCTGGTCTACAGGAGGTCGTGGATTCGATCCGACCCTGACGACGCCTGCTGTATAATTGGAGTTTGCGTGTCTCTCTCTCCGTGGTGAGATGTTAACTACCTCGCCTGGTCTACATGAGGTCGTGGGCTCGATCCCGACCCTGACGACGCCTGATGTATATTTGGAGTTTGAGTGTCTCTCTCTCTCTCTCTCTCCGTGGTGAGATGTTAACTACCTCGCCTGGTCTACAGGAGGTCGTGGTTTCGATCCCGACTCTGACGACGCCTGCTGATATTTGGAGTTTGCGTGTCTCTTTCTCTATCTCTCTCCGTGGTGAGATGTTAACTACCTCGCCTGGTCTACATGAGGTCGTGGGCTCGATCCCGACCCTGACGACGCCAGCTGTATATTTGGAGTTTGCGTGTCTCTCTCTCCGTGGTGAGTTGTTGACTACCTCGCCTGGTACGCAGGAGGTCGTGGGTTCGATCCCGACCCTGACGCCTGCTGTATATTTAGAGTTTGTGTGTCTCTCTTTCTCCGTGGTGAGATGTTAACTACCTCGCCTGGTCTACAGGAGGTCGTGGGTTCGATCCCGACACTGACGCCTGTTGTATATTTGGAGT
>WFAB01001867.1:60000-78496 GCA_018977245.1 Lethenteron camtschaticum | reverse complement strand
CGGCGGCCGGATCTTCACGGCGGGGCGGTCCTTCCAGGCCCGATCCGTGCCGTCTAGAGCTGCCGGAGACACCGGACGGTCGCCAACGTCCCGTTCCATACGACGGACCGGCCAGACGGACTCGCGCTAGGTCGCGCTACTTTGTGTAACCTACCACGTGCGGAGTCGAGGCAGCCGGAGCGCCTCGGCACTGCGTGGTCACAGTGACACTTGGCGCGTTCGTTTTACGGTGTTCGCTTTATTGTGTTGTTCGTCGGGCTGTATATTGCTTCGTATTTAAGGTTGTGTTATGTTTTGTTGTTGTTACGGGGCACACTGGGATGTGGAGTTCTTTATTACTGCGTTGCGTTATGTTGTGTTGTAGGTTAACAGCCGGCCGGCTGCAAGCTATGTGGGAGGGGGTGATGTAGAGGTGATACGCGCTGGGATTAGGATCGTATGCACAGTGCGTGATGATTGCTGTGTAGGTGGTGACGCGCGCTGACGGTGGAGGATCAGGGTCAGCGCGGGGTCGTGGGTTACGGGTTACCGATGGCTGTGGGCCGTGACGCGCTGAGAGGGAGTGATCAGGTGGCAGCGCAGTGTGATGGTGGAGTAATGTTAACACGCGCTGGGGAAAGCGGATCGTAGAGAGAGTGCGTCGTGATTGGTTCATTAAGGAACGACGCTCACGTCGACGCCGCATCAGCTCCGTCTCTCGTGAGCAGGGGCTATAAAAGGGATGCACACAGGCGTAAGGGCATGTGTAACCAGCGAAGAATGAAGACGGGGATGAAGACCTAGAGCCCTGCGGTACCTAGCCCCGCTGTCCTAAGGGGACCGGGACTCTGTGTAGCCCAGAGCAAGTGTAGTGTGTGTAGCCATAGGTCTACACGAGCCGAATGTATTGTGTGTAGCCAGGGCATAGGGTTACACGAGTCGAGTGTAGTGTGTAGCCAGAGGCATAGGGCTTACACGAGTCGAGTGTATTGTGTAGCCAGAGGCATAGGGCTTACACGAGTCGAGTGTAGTGTGTGTAGCCAGAGGCATAGGGTCTACACGAGTCAAGTGTATCGGGTGTAGCCAGAGGCCTAGAGTTTACACGAGATTAGTGCAGTGTGTCGTCGGAAGAAGGAAGACCACACGTTGTATTGTGACACGTAAAGATTTAATAAAAGTGTGTTACCCGTCAAGAAGTTCCTGCCGTCAATTCCATACTTCAACTGTATCAATCACATCCAAATTCACTGTATCAATCACAGCCAAATTCACTGTATCAATCACATCCAAATTCACTGTATCAATCACAGCCAAATTCACTGTATCAATCACAGCCAAATTCACTGTATCAATCACATCCAAATTCACTGTATCAATCACATCCAAATTCACTGTATCAATCACATCCAAATTCACTGTATCAATCACATCCAAATTCACTGTATCATCACAGCCAAATTCACTGTATCAATCACATCCAAATTCACTGTATCAATCACATCCAAATTCACTGTATCAATCACATCCAAATTCACTGTATCAATCACAGCCAAATTCACTGTATCAATCACAGCCAAATTCACTGTATCAATCACATCCAAATTCACTGTATCAATCACATCCAAATTCACTGTCTCAATCACATCCAAATTCACTGATCAATCACATCCAAATTCACTGTATCAATCACATCCAATTCACTGTATCAATCACATCCAAATTCACTGTATCAATCACATCCAAATTCACTGTATCAATCACATCCAAATTCACTGTATCAATCACATCCAATTCACTGTATCAATCACATCCAAATTCACTGTATCATGTGGTAAAATTGGCTGTAACGGTCCCACCTGAAGACGGAGACTTGTGTTGCCTCCGAAACGTCGTGATTTCATTTAGTTACTTGTCATTATTATTTTATTTTCATTATTATTTCTTACCTACGTGACTTCACTGCAAAAAACCCCGAGAGTGTGAATCCTTGCCAGTCACGAAAGCTTCAAATCAGAATCACTCCGCAGAGTTGTTCATCTTTCATTCGCGTCTCGTCAAGAATCCGCGTCCGCCGCTACCACGGTTTGCGCGACGGACTTCTAATAAAGATTCTCATCTCCTCAACCAGGGTCGGGAACCTTTTTGACTGGGAGAGCCATAAAAGCCAAATATTCTAAATATATTTCAATGAGAGCCATATAGTATTTTTAACGTATAATAAATTAAATGTCTTACTTTTAATGCGACTTCTGGTCACGGGACCCGTGACCCGAGAAATTTTATCTTTAAAACGAATTTCTATTTACTTTAAAATGACACAGTATTATTAAGCAATATCACAAGTATTTTAAAATCAGTTCCAAACTGATTTTATTTTTATTTTTTTATTATTATTATTTCAACTCAAAATTGTTTGGGAGCCATATGCCGTCACCGGAAGAGCCATATATGGCTCGCGAGCCATAGGTTCCCGACCGCTGCCTTAATCCCCCCCCGCCGCCCCCCGACTGCCCACCGCCCTTAACCCCGGGCTGGTGCTGCCGCCGGTGCTGCCGCAGCCGTGAAGAAAGTGCCGCTGGATGGGCGAGTGACGCAGGGTCTGGAGGGTGACCTCCGTTTCGCCAACGTGCTCCGCGGCGACGGGGGAGACTACGTGTGCCACGCTCGCTACCCACACACGGGCACCATCCGCTACAAGCAGCCGCTACGGCTGCTCGTCAAACGCAGTGAGTGGCGGCGGCGGCGTGGTGGCGGCAGCGGTGGCAAACGCCGGGAAGTGCGTGTGTACGTGTGTGTGTGCGTGTGTACGTGTGTGTGTGTACGTGTGTGTGCGTGTGTACGTGTGTGTGTGTACGTGTGTGTGGACGTATGGACGTGTGTGTGTGGACGTATGGACGTGTGTGTGTACGTGTGAGCGTGTGTGTGTGTACGTGTGTGTGTGTGGACGTCTGAGTGTGGTGTGTGTACGTGTGTGTGTATGTGTGTGTGTGTACGTGTGAGTGTGTGTGTACGTGTGTGTGTGTGGACGTGTGTGTGTGTGGGCGTGTGTGTGTGCATGTGTACGTGTGTGTGCGTGTACGTGTGTGCGTGTACATGTGGATGTGTGTACGTGTGTGTGTGCGTGTGGACGTGTGTGTGTGTGGACGTGTGTGTGCGTGTACGTGTGTACGTGTGAGTGTGCGTGTGGACGTGTGTGTGTGGACGTGTGTGTGTGGACGTATGGACGTGTGTGTGTGTGTGTACGTGTGCGTGTGTACGTGTGTGTGTGGACGTGTGTGTGTGCATGTGTACGTGTGAGTGTGTGTGCGTGTGGACGTATGAACGTGTGAGTGTGTGTGTACGTGTGAGTGTGCGTGTGTACGTGTGTGTGTGTACGTGTGAGTGTGTGTGTGTACATGTGTACGTGTGAGTGTGTGTACGTGTGTGTGTGTGTGTGTGCGTGTGTGTGTGTACGTATGGACGTGTGTGTGTGCGTGTGTGTGCGTGTGTGTGCGTGTGTGTGTGGACGTGTGTACGTGTGAGTGTGTGTGGACGTGTGTGTGTGTGTACGTGTGAGTGTGTGTGNACGTGTGTGTGTGTGTGTACGTGTGAGTGTGTGTGTGTACGTGTGTACGTGTGAGTGTGTTTGTGTGTGTGTGTGTGTGTGTGGACGTATGGACGTGTGTGTGTGTACGTGTGAGTGTGTGTGCGTGTGGTGTGTGTGTGTACGTGTGAGCGTGTGTGTGTGTGTGTACGTGTGTGTGTGTGNTGTATGTGTGTGTGTGCGTGTGTACGTGTGTGTGGACGTGTGTGTGTGTACGTGTGAGCGTGTGTGTGTGTGTACGTGTGTGTGTACGTGTGTGTGTATGTGCGTGTGTGTGTGTGTACGTGTGAGTGTTTGTGGACGTGTGAGCGTGTGTACGTGTGTGTGTGCGTGTGTGCGTGTGTGTGTGTGTGTGCGTGTGTACGTGTGAGTGTGTGTGTACGTGTGAGCGTGTGTGTGCGTGTGTACGTGTGTGTGTGTNTGTGTGTGTGGTGNACGTGTGAGTGTGTGTACGTGTGAGTGTGTGTGTGTACGTGTGTGTGTACGTGTGTGTGTGTGNGTGTGAGTGTGTGTGAGTGTGTGTACGTGTGTGTGTGTGTGGTGTGCGTGTGTACGTGGTGTGTGTACATGTGTGTGTGTGTGTGTGCGTGTGTGCGTGTGCGTGTGTACGTGTGAGTGTGTGTACGTGTGTGTGTGTACGTGTGTACGTGTGTGTGTGTGTGGACGTGTGAGTGTTCAGATAATCGTCACCGGTGTTGCCTACGGCGGGAATCAAACTCGGGTCATGGGCAGGTTTTGTAGCGCAGCGTGGCGCTAACCACTGTGCCACCGTTCCCGCGCACCCCGCGTGGATGATGCACGCAGAGCGTCCGTCAAAGCGCCGGCCGGTGTTCGTGGAGCCTGCGGGGGAGACGAGTAGCAAGGTGCTGCTCACCGGGGAGACGCTGCTGCTGATGTGCATCACACAAGGGCTGTACGTACACACACGCACACACACACGCACACACACACATATGCACACACACACGCACACACACGCACGCACACACACGCATACACACACGCATGCACACACACACACACTTGCACGCACACACACACACGCACACACACACAGACACACACACACGACACACACACACAGACACACACACAGACACACACACAGACACACACACACACACAGACACACACATGCACACACACATGCACACACACACGCACGCACACACACACACATGCACACACACACACACGTACACGCACGCACACACATGTACACACAACAACAACAACAACCGCCATTCGCCACTAAGTGGCGGTGACGTCACCACGATGCTTGTGCCAGGCCAAGTGCACTTGAGGCCACGTGAAGTGTCGAACGCCCGCTGGCAGGAGGTCACGGGCAGACCCAGCAGGTGCCACGGGTCGACTGACCGAGATGACCGAGATGACTGGCTGATGCACCACCTGTGCCCCCTACTGTGCCAACTTGCTGTGCTTTAGCCACCCGGCACTCCGCTCGTTGTTGTGAGCGTCGCTCCTCGGCCCTCCGTTGTTGCTGGAGGGCGACTGCCTCCAACTGCCTAGTAGCGTCCTTCACGAGCCTCCTCCACAGAGGCCGATCTTGACACCGCTGGTATCGGTCATTGGCAAGTCCACTCAGCCTCACACCCCCCTCTATCCGGCCGAACAAAAGCTGTTTAGGTATGCGATGGCTGGGCATGCGGGCTACATGACCCAGCCAACACAGCCTTGCCTGCCGGAGGAGCTCACCGATGGGACTTTGTCCAGAGTCAGGGTGAGGTTGATGGGAAGGTGAGCCCACAGTAGACTTACATTCCCACACCTCACCGTCACACGCCCCCCCCCTGCCCCCCCTTTCATTATTTTCTTCAGAAGAAGAGCCACCCCCTAATATTTGGAAGCCCCCTGCCCGAGTAGAGGACTGTCCACCCCTCATGGTGACTGGAACCAGAGCCAGTCCACTGGACCTCCTAAATGCCGCAGAGATCCAGGTGGTACCGCTCCAGATCCCAACAGAGGAGTGGCCGTCTCTCTCCTCCGCATTCGAACATTCCACGCGGCTTCCGGCTGTTGCTGGAGAAGCCCCGAGGGTAACGACGCAAGATGTGGTTTAGCCAGGAGACGTCATAGAAGCCTGTCCCCCTGGGCCTCCGGCACAATCTTCATTCTATATTCTGCACGGGGTTCAGCGGCGGTTGAATTGAAGGTGGAGGGGTTACCAGCTCCTCGCACTCGCCCAGAGCCGGCACTCGGCCGCTGTGGGGCTACAAGCGCCGTGAGGGAAATGCCGATTGGCAATCGGCCTTCCCTCCATGGCAGTGCTCACACACACCGCCGTGTTACCGTCACGCACCGCTCAAGAGGCAGGGGGTGTTTCTATCCAGACTACACTACACACTACATACTACACTTCACTACATACTACACTACACTACACTACACTACACTACACTACACACTACATACTACACTACACACTACACTACATACTACACTACATACTACACTACACACTACATACTACGCTTTACACTACATACTGCACACACACACATACTCATTACACACACATACACACACATACACATACTACACACACACATATCACACACACTTACACGCTTACACACATACTCACTCACACACATACACACTTTCACTCATACACACNCACACTACCATACACACCCTAGTTCCACACACACACACGTGCACACGCACGCACACACACACGTGCACGCACGCACACGCACGCACACGCACACACACACACGTGCACACGCACACACACACGCACACGCACGCACACACACACACGTCACACGCACGCACGCGCACACACGCACACGCACGCACACGCACGCACGCACACACACACACACACGCACGCACACACANACGTGCACACGTGCGCGTGCGTTCCCTGTGTGTGTGCGCGTAGCCCCACGCCTAAGGTGAGCTGGAGCAAGTGGGGTGGGCGGCGTTGTCGGAGGAAGCCGCCCCCTCGCCGCCCCTCCGGCACGACGTTGGCACAACGCTGGCACGACACCGGTACGACGCTGGTCATCCACAACGCGGCGCTGTCCGACGGCGGCAGCTACCAGTGCCGCGCCGTCAACAGCGAGGGTGTGGCGCTGCACACCGTCACGGTCACCGTGGAAGGTGAGCACCTGTGTGTGTGTGTCTGTGTGTGTGTGTGTGTCTGTGTGCACCTGTGTGTGTGTGTGCCTGTGTGTGTTGTGTGTGTGTGTGGGTCTGGGTCTGTGTGTGTGTCTGTGTGTGCCTGGCTCCTGCCACCATGAGGGGTGGACAGTCCTCCACTCGGGGCAGGAGACTGCCAAACAACAGGGAGTGGCTCTTCTTCTGAACAAAAGAATGAAGGGGGCATGGGACAGTGGCGGTGAGGTGTGGGAAGCTGTAAGCCCAGGCTACTTTGGACTCGCCTTCCCATCAACCGGAGGCGAAGAGTGGTGGTCGTGGTTACTTATGCCCCACCGAAGACGAACATCCGTGGAGGGATGCAGGCAAGGCCGATGAGTCAGATGCCTTCTATGACCTCCTGTCACAGGTGCTGGTTAAAGTGGCCACTCGGGACAGAGTCATCTTGTTGGGTGACTTCAATGCCCGAGTTGGTCATGATGCTGGCACCTGGTCTGGAGTGATTGGAAGGCATGGGCTAGATCAGCTCAATAACAATGGTAGGAGGCTGCTAGATTTTTGTGCAGCCCATGGGCTTGTTATTACCAACACGCTCTTCCGGCATCGGCGCATCCACACAACATCATGGATGCATGCCGGGTCCAAGCATGAACATCTGCTGGACTACATAGTGACGGACCAGCGGATGCGAGCCCATGTCCTTGACACCAGGACTTACCGTCAAGCTGATCTGCCCTCTGACCATCGACTAGTCATCTGTAAGATGCGCCTGCCATTCTTCCACTCCGGGGTGGGTGTACACTCAGGACCCCATTCCAACCTAAAGTGGCCTGGTCTCAGCTGATGAAAGTTGCAAGTGAGAATTTCATCGCTTGCGGCTGGGTTGGCATCGTCCCCCACTCCTCCTGATGTCGAGGGTAAATGGGCGAGGTTTAGGACTGTGGATCATGCAGCTGCAATAGCTGCTTTGGGTACGCGGTCCAGACCTCCCAGAAACACAGGTTAGTTGAGAAAAAGCGACAGGCCCACTCTCATCGGCTACAGCATCCCACGTCAGAGAATGAGGAGGTTGACCGCAGCCTTCGCTCGGAGGATCGGAGAGCCGTGAGGCGCTGCAAGGATGGGTGGTGGTCGCGGGTTGCTGAGGAGATGGAGTCTGCCTCAGTGGCCCGCGATCACAAATCACTATTTAACTCCATCAAAAANGTAACCTGCAGCACACCTATTACAATCATTAGGGGAAAAACGGTGATCCAATCTCCGACCCCAGGAACAGGTTGCAGATTGCTGAGCATTTTTGTGAGGTCCTGGGGAGGGAAATCTCCAGCCAGGAAAACATCATGGCACAAAGTGGGATAACCTGCTGAGGCTGCGGTGCCTCAAATATTGGAAGAAGTCACCCCCTGTGAGTGGCTGGCTGAGGTGCCATCTGTTGAGGAAGTACTGAAGGCGATCCAGAGTCTGAGACCAGGAAAGGCACCGGGCAGAGATGATCTCCCAAGCGAAATGCTGAGGGAGGGGGCGTTTGTACACAGACTGCCCTACATGACATCATAACAACAGTCTGGACCACTGGATGGGTTCCGCAGGATTGAAGGATGCCCTGGTGGTCCCCTCTTTAAGAAGGGGGACCCACAGACTGTAACAACTACAGGGGCATCTCACTCCTCAGTGTGCCAGGAAAGGGCCTGTCAAGGATTATTCAACATCGCCTTGCTAGGCACGCTGAGAGAGGCTTGCGGAGCCCCAATGCGGTTTCAGGAAAGGGCGGTCCTGCACAGATGCCATATTTTCTGTGCGTCTGCCACAGCAGAGGTGTAGGGAATTCCAATAAGACCTACATCTCTGCTTCCTCCTCCTCCCCTCCCCCCCTTCACCCCCCTCTGCCCCCCCCCCCCCCTCCTCCTCCCTCCTTCCCCCCCCGCCCTCTGCAGCGCAGCCGCACTGGGCGGCTGCGCTGCCAGCCTCGCTCGCCCCGGGGGAGCGCCGGCTCACTCAACCGCGGGTCCCCGCACCCACCATCCGCTGGCTCCTCAACGTGCTCACGGTCGCGGGGGGGGGGGGGCGGTCAGCCTCGCTCGCTCGCGGTCGATCGCACGCTCACTCAACCGCTCGTCCACCCACTTGCACGTGCACACGCTCGTCCACTCGCTCACGCTCGCGGTCCACGTCAAGCGATCACTCGGTCACCGATCCGGTCGCACGCTCGGTCAGCCAATCGCCCGCTCACCCGCCGCTCACTCATCCGCAATGTGCACCCACTCACCCAGCCGGTCACACACTCACCGAGCCAAATCACAGGACGTACCGAGTTGAGCCAGATCACGCCGCGTTGCGCTAAATGCATCCTACCAAACAATGGCAAATCGCGCTGAGACCATTCCACATCGTGGCAAATCGTTCCACACACCGCGCCGAGACCACGCCGAACCACGCCGAGACCGCCGAGACCCGCGAGACCGGCCAGACCGCGCCAAACCGTGCCGGGTGTCGTGCCGCCGTGCGACGGAGCAGAAGCCCCGAGGTGCCGGGCCGGTGGGTGGACGGCGACTCCCTGACGCTGACCGGCTGCGGGAGGAAGACACCGGCTGTACCAGTGCCAGGCCTCCAACCGCCACGGCACCATCCTGGCCAACGCCTACGTCAACGTGCTGGGTGAGCAGGGGGTGCGGGGAAGGACGACTGAGTCGCTGTGTGAGTCTGTGGTCTCTGTGTGAGTTTGGGTTCTGTGGAGTCTGTGGGTCGCTGTGTGAGTTTATAGGTTGCTGTGTGAGTCTGTGGGTCTGTGTCAGTCTGTGGGTCTGTCAGTCTGTGGTCTCTGTGTGAGTCTATGAGTTTCTGTGTAAGTCTATGAGACTCTGTGAGATTGTGTGGTCTATCGGTCTGTGTGATTCTATGGGTCTCTGTGTCAGTCTGTGGTCTCTGTGTGAGTCTATGGGTCTCTGTGTGAGTCTATGAGTCCTGTGTGAGTCTGTGGGTCTCTGTGTAGTCTGTGGGTCTCTGTGTGAGTCTGTGGTCTCTGTGTGAGTTAGATCGCTGTGTGAGTCTGGTCCTGTGTGAGTCCACTTCCTGTATTTGTGGAGGGATAACCGCTCGTGTCTCCCACCGCTCTCCCTCCGCTCCTTCCCTTGCTGATTCGCTCTCCGCTCATTCTCCAATCTCCTCTCTCTCTCTCGCTTCCACTCCTAACTTCCCTCGTCAACTCTGCCACCCCCCCTCCTCCTTCACCTGTGGCATCTCTGCTGGGTCCCACAACATTCCTCTAACCNACAACCCTCCCTCCCTCCCTCCTCCCCCTGCTCCCTTCTAAGTTGTCTTGTGTTGTTGTTGTTTGTTTGACTTGCATCCCACTATGTTTGCACACAGCGTTGGTGTACGGTGTTTCTCTGCAATATGTTGCTGTCTTTTCTTGGATTTCTGTTTGCACTCAGTCACATGTTCACTCAGTAATACAGTCACTCACTCACTCACTCAGTCACTCACTCAGTCACTCACTCACTCACTCACACTCACAGTCAGTCAGTCACNCTCACTCAGTCNTCAGACTCACTCAGTCAGTCNCTCACCACTCAGTCACCANTACACTCGGCCACTCAGTCATACACTCACACCACTCACACAGTCAGTCACTCACTCACTCACTCAGTCACTCAGTCAGTCAGTCTCAGTCACTCATCNCTCAGTCAGTCACTCAGTCACACAGTCACTCAGTCACACAGTCACACAGTCACTCACTCACTCAGTCACTCACACAGTCACTCACTCAGTCACTCACTCACACTCAGTCACTCAGTCACTCAGTCACTCACTCAGTCACTCAGTCACTCATCANGTCACACAGTCACACTCAGTCACACAGTCANAGTCACTCACTCACTCAGTCACTCANGTCACTCAGTCACATCNGTCACTTTAACNGNATGTNTGTTTNTTCTTGTTCGTGTTTTGTTTTGTGTTTGTTGCAGTTGCACCAGATTCAAGAGCCGAATGTCTCACAGGGCTACACCCACTACGTGAACTTGAACTTCTCTGCCTGCCCCCCCCCGCCTCTCGCACAGCCGTGGCCCACGGATGCTGTCGCCCCGGACAGGCTGTACACGGCCACAGAGGGACAGGCCGCGCACTTGGACTGTGCCGTGTTTGGGTTGCCGCGTCCCAACATCCTGTGGTGAGAGCCACGCTGGCCCGGCTACTTTACTCTCTCCGTGAACTGAACACACTTTGTTGTTGTTGTTGTCGTTGTTGTTGTTGTTGTTTGAATGGGGTCCTGGTTGGAGGGGAAGAGCGCCCAGCTTCAATATACGCTGCCAAGCCTGGTGGTGTGTCATTCAACGCTGTCTTTCCGACAGACCTGTTCTTCACCTGAGGACGGCTGCTTGCGTTGTGGCTGAAAAGTCGTGAGAATTGCATTTTATTATGTTTTATTTTTATTATTTTATTATCAACAGCAAGGCAACTCCTATGACTAATTGGGAATGGGACGCAAGCGTAGGATTGATCACCCTGTCGCTGGCCGCCTTTGGGGAGGCTGTATCGTGTGAAAGGCCGAAACACCCTAGGAACCAAAGGTTCACTACTGATGATGCGCTCCCCAAATGTCACCAGGCTCGCTGTTCATGAACTCTTGGAAGTGCTTGCACAAAGGATAGTAACATCTCATCCTGTGTTCTTTGGAATTTCCCTTCTACGTGACTTTACGAGAAAACCAAGAAGAAAACTAGTTTCGCCGCTTGCTAGTCAAGGCTCCCCCCCCCCCCTCTTTGCTTGCGCCGCGCACCGCCAGGTTCAAGGGCGACTACGTCGGACCCCTGGCGGGCGAGCGCCACCGAACCTTGGCCAACGGCACGCTGCTCATCTGGAGCGTGTCGCCTGGCGACTCGGGCACGTACACGTGCTTTGCGGTCAACAAGCTGCACCACGAGCAGCTGCGGGCGTGCCTCTACGTACAAGGTCGGCAAGAGCATCGCCGGCCGGCCGGCTGCCCTCTCCGCTCCAGCACGCTCGTGCCCCCCCCTTCTCTCGCACCCCCCCTAGTGGAGCTTCTTTGCCGCCTAGAAACACTCAGGCTGGTTGCCCATCGCTCGCTGCTCTCCCCCCCCCGTTGGTAACTGCCCCCTCCCTACAGTCGCCAGCGGCAGCAGCGGCAGCAGCAGCTCGGAGCCGGGAGCCGTGCCACTGGATGGCACGGTCTCTGGGCTCCACCACTACACCACCACCGCCACCACCGCTGCACCACCACTACCACTGCCACCACCACACCACTGCCACCACCACCACTGCCACTACCACCACTGCCACTACACCGCTGCCACCACCACCGTCGCCACCACCACCGCCGTCACCACCACCATAACAGTCGCCACAAGCGCCACCACAACCACTCGGCACCACTACTACGGCGTGAGGACACCGTCAGCACGCACGCCGCCAGCCAGCGGCGGAGGTGCCAACGCTGATGACGGTGAGTTCCTCTCCTCCCTCCGCCACGATCGCAGTGACGCCAAAATGTTAACTACCTCGCCCGTACACAGGAGTTTGCGGGTTCGATCCTGACCCTGGCGATGCCCGTACATCTGTTGTTTGCGTGTCTCTCTCCCGCGGTCGCGTCCATTTGCTGCGCAATTAGAAGTAACATTTGTGGAAAAGTCCACGAAGTTTTTCATTTTATGGGAACAGCTTCAACGCAGCCAGTTGGATCGCTGTGCACAAGATGGCGGCGATGGCTTGTCACGTCCCGGGGGGTTCGCGTATCAGCCAGATCGACGGCGGCCGCGGTCACGGAAGACGCATCAATCCCACGGGTCGGCAGTGACCTCGGTGCGGTCCAGTGTTTTATCGTCCATGAAGAGTCGTCGCTTGTGGCCGTGCGACTCTCGTGACCTCCCCCCCCCCCCCAGGCCGCTCCTCGTCAGAAGAGGAGTCGCTCGCCACGACGACTAAGAGCCCCTTCGTCAGCGCCGTGATTGCCGTGGTGGCCGCGATGGTGCCGCTGACCGTCGTGGTGTGCGCCGCGTGCCGGGGCAGGAGGCGGCAGCAGACACAGCGGCGCCTGCGAACCCTCCGGTGAGCGCGGTGGCACCGCGACGGTGAACCGCGCCTCGTGGCGGGACGGGTCGTGCCCGAGCCACGACGGGGTCCCGCTTATGGTAGTTCGGCTGGCGATGACGATGGCGAAATTGTGGAACGTTTTACGTTTCGCGCAAACAAAAAGAAACAACTCTGATGATGATATCACTGTCCTTGAAGTTGTTTCTTTCTGTTTGCATTTTGACTGCTTGTGTTGTGGTTATTGCAAACATGATGCCTTGTATCAAGGTGTCAGTTTTTCTACCAGTTGAAAGGGTAAAACCTACTACGTGTGTGTGTGTAGTTGCCGTGGTGCGGTACCTGTGCTCAGCAGAGATGCTCTCTCCCATTCGCAGGATCTCAAGATCTGGGTAGGCGCGCTGTCCTCATCCGTTCACTGGAAATAACAACAACAGCAACAGCAACAACAGCAACAACAACAACAGCAACAAAACAAGAAAACACAACGCAACAACGCAACAACAACGCAACAACAGCAAAGCAACTGCAACTGCAACAGCAAAACAACAACAACNGAACAGACACAAAACAACACAACAGCAACAACAACAACAGTAACAACAAAAACAACAGCAACAACACAGCAACGCAACAACCAACAACAACAACAGCAACGGCTGCAAACGAGAAAACTCAACTCACGAACGCTTCCCGAAATATTGTCGTCCCCTCAGTGTGGAACTCGCTTCTTTTGCGCATCTGCAATGTCTGTGTGAGTCTAGCGGTCTGTGTGTGATGAGTCTGTGGGTCTGTGTGAGTCTGTGGTCTCTGTGTGGTGAGTCTAGTAGTTTCTGTGTGATGAGTCTGTGGGTCTCTGTGTGAGTCTAGCAGTCTCTGTGTGATGAGTCTATGGGTCTGTGTGATGAGTCTATGGGTCTCACAGAGACCCATAGACTCACCACACAGAGACCCACAGACTCATCACACAGAGACCCACAGACTCACCACACAGAGACTACTAGACTCACCACAAAGACCCACAGACTCACCACACAGAGACTACAGACTCACCACACAAGACCCACAGACTCACCACACAGAGACCCATAGACTCACACAGAGACCCACAGACTCACCACACAGAGACCCACAGACTCACCAACAGAGACCCACAGACTCACCACACAGAGACCCACAGACTCACCACACAGAGACCCACAGACTCACCACACAGAGACCCACAGACTCACACACACAGACTCATACAGAGACCCACAGACTCACCACACAGAGACCCACAGACTCACACACAGAGACCCACAGACTCACCACACAGAGACCCAGACTCAAGAGACCCACAGACTCACCACACAGACCACACTCACCACACAGAGACCCATAGACTCACCAACAGAGACCCATAGACTCACACAGAGACCCACAGACTCACNACACAGAGACCCACAGACTCACCACACAGAGACCCATAGACTCACCACACAGAGACCCATAGACTCATCACACAGAGACCCACAGACTCACACACAGAGACCCATAGACTCACACAGAGACCCACAGACTCACACACAGAGACCCATAGACTCACCACACAGAGACCATAGACTCACCACAGAGACCCATAGACTCACACAGAGACCCACAGACTCACACACAGAGACCCACAGACTCACACACAGAGACCCACAGACTCATCACACAGAGACCCATAGACTCACACACAGAGACCCATAGACTCACCACACAGAGACCCACAGACTCACACACAGAGACCCACAGACTCATCACACAGAGACCCATAGACTCATCACACAGAGACCCACAGACTCAGAGACCCACAGACTCACACAGCACCACACAGAGACCCACAGACTCACACAGAGACCCACAGACTCACCACACAGAGACCCACAGACTCACCACACAGACCCATACAGGTGTAATACGTGTCTCCGACACGCTAAGAACTCAAGTCGTTTATTAATAAATCTTTGGCACAGCTGGTTGTCTCTCTCTCACTACGGAGTGATGATCGCCGCCCGCACCAGGGACTACTTTTAGGCCGAGTTGACCTTGGAGGCCCACGACCGGTTCAGATAATAGTCAACTGTTTTTGGCCGTAAAATAAAAAATGAAAATAAAAAATAATAGAAATAATATAAATAAAATAATAAATCACGACGTTTCGGGGCAACACAAGCTGCCTTCGTCAGGTGTAAAAAGGCAGCAAAGTAACTGCACGTCGTGATTAATAATGTTATTTATTAATAATAATTTCATATATTTCTTATTATTTTCTCTACAGTATTCTATGGGTTCTTTCGGTTAAGTCACGTCTAAAGATAAAATAAGAAATAAAATAATTTAGTATTTAATAAATTAAATAAATTTTTATTTATCTTCAGACGTGACTTAACCGAAAGATAAAATAATGAAATAAATTTTTTTAAAATTATTATTTTACCTTTAGGCGTGACTTAACCGAAAGATTAAGTAATAAAATAATATTTTATTAATTAAAACATTTATTTTATCTTTAGACGTGACTTAACCGAAAGATAAAATAATAAATTAATAAATCATTATTTTATAAATTAAATAACATTATTTTATCTTTAGACGTGACTTAACCGAAAGAACCAAAGAATAATTCCTCAGTCACGAAAGCTCCAAAATTAAGATTAGTCTATGGGTCTCTGTGACCCCCCCCCCGTGCGGATCGTGAATCGAGGTCAGAATCGACCGACGGCTCAATCGAAGTCGATTCTAACGTTATCGCATGGAGGAATCGATTGCTCTCGATCCACGATCGATCCGACGCCATCACCGAGAACCAAATCGCAATGGAGGGAGACGCCATCAGCTCCCAGCGAGTCGCGAAGTTGCCACCACCTCCACCTCCTCCACCACCTCCACCACCACCTCCTCCTCCTCAATTGCCTCGCGACATCAACGACCCTCCCACAGCAGCAGCGGCAGCGGAATCAGCAACAACGACGTCAATTCCCGCCACTGAGGCCTACACCGCCATGCAGCCTGCGGCCTCTGCCCAAGCCGCGTCGCATTCTGCGGGGAGATTCAGGCGAGGGTCGGTGGCGGCGAGGAGGAGGAGGAGGAAGATGATGAAGCGATGGAGCTGCTGACCGTCATGACCGTCGATCTAATCACCGGCTACGTAGCTCACCTGACGCAACAGCCGGAGCAGCGGCGGCAGCTCCACAAGCAGCAGCAGCAGCAGCAGGAGCAGCAGCGGCAGCTTCAGGAGGTGCAGGAGCAGCTCCCGGAGTTGCAGCGACATCTCGAGCTGGCGCAGCAGCAGCAGCGGCAGCGGGCGGAGACGCTCTGGCAGCAGCAGCTCCAGCACATGCAGCAGGTGCAGCAGCAGCTCCAGCAGGTGCAGCGGCAACAGGAGCTTGTGCAGCAGCTGCAGCAGCAGGAGCAGCAGCAGCAGGAGCAGCTGCAGCAGCTGCTCCTGCTGCTGCAGGAAGCTGCAGCAGCAGCAGGAGCAGCAGCTGATGCTTCGGTTCGAGCAGCTGCAGCTAATGCAACAGGAGCATCTGGAGCAGTCGCAGCAGTTCGAGGACCTTCAGGAGCTGCGGCGGCAAGTGCGTCAACTCCAGCGGCAGGTGCGGGAGCCGGGGCGCAGCTGCAGAGCTCCCAGCGGCTGCTGCGGCTGCGTGCGGAGCGGCTGCAGGAGGCGTTCGACACCCGAGGGGACGCGTTGCTGGCAGAGTTCGAAGCCTCCATCCCGGACTTTGTGAGCGGCGCGGAGCGGCTGGCGAAGCGAGTGGAGCCGCGCCGGCTGGTCGTGAGCATGGCCTGGAAGGTTCTCAACGGAGCGCCCCTGAGCTGGGACGGCGTCCTGTCCGCGGTGTGTACTGCGCGCTGCTCGTCAAGAGTCTCGGGGCCTGCGGGCGGCTGGGAGACTCGGAGAAGACGCGGCCCCTGACGGACCTGGTGGCCGCTGTGCTGCTGGTCGAACGCAGGAGCTGGCTCATGGAGCACGGAGGCTGGGTGAGGGTTACACACCACCAACACCGCCACCACCAACACCACCGCCACCACCACCACCAACACCACCACCAACACCACTACCGTCGCCACCACCAACACCACTACCACCACCAACACCACCACCAACACCACTACCACCACACCGCCACCACCAACACCACCACCACCACCAACACCACCACCACCACTAACACCAACACCACCACCAACACCACTACCACCACCAACACCACTACCGCCACCACCAACACCACCACCACCACCAACACCACTACCGTCGCCACCACCAACACCACCACCACACCACTACCTCGCCACCATCACACCACCCACCACCACACCACCCCAACACCACCACCAACACCACTACCCACCAACACACCACCACNCCACTACCTCGCCACCACCACCACCCACTACCACCACCACCAACACCACTACTCCACCAACACACTACCGTCGCCACCACCCAAACCACTCCACCCCAACACCACCACCAACACTACCACCACCACNCCACCACCACACCACTCCGTCGCCACCACCAACACCACCACCACAGTCCACTACCACCACCCCAACACCACTACCACCACCAACACCACCACCACNCCACTACCTGCCACCATCACCCACCGNCACCACCACACCACCCCAACACCACCACCAACACCACTACCCACCAACNCCACCACCACCAACNCCACTACCGTCGCCACCACCACCAACACCCTACCCACCAACACACCACCAACACCACTACCCACCAACACACTACCGTCGCCACCACCNCCAACACCACTACCCACCAACACACCACCAACACCACTACCCACCAACACACTACCGTCGCCACCACCAACACCACCACTAACACACTACCGTCGCCACCACCAACACCACCACCAACACCACCACCAACACCACTACCACCACCAACACCACCACTAACACCAACACCACCACCGTCGCCACCGCCACCACTAACACCACTAGCCAGCCACTCACAGGGGGTGTCTTCTTCCCATATTTGAGGCGCCTCAGCAGGGTTATCCCCACTTTGTGCCATGATGTTTTCCAGGCTGAGGGATTTCCCCTCCCCAGGTCCTCACAGAAATGCTCAGCAAATCTGCAAACCTGTTCCTGGGGGTCGTAGATTGAATCTCCGTTCTTTCCCCTAAGGATGGTAATAGGTGTGGTGCTGCAGGTTACTTTTTTGATGGAATTAAAGAGCGATTTGTGATCGTGGGCCATTGAGGCAGACTCCATCTCCTCAGCAACACACGACCACCAACCATCCTTGCAGCGCCTCACGGCTCTCCGAACCTCCGAGCGAAGGCTGCGCTAAGCCTCATTCTCTGACAGTGGATGCTGTAGAGTCTACAGCATCCCACTGTCAGAGAATGAGGCTACAGTCTACAGTGTAGACGATGAGAGTGGGCCTGTCGCTTTTTCTCAACCAGCATGAACACCACCTCTGTCAGCCAGGGTCTCTGGGGAGGTCTGGATGGTGTACCCAAAGCAGCCATTGCAGCTGCATGAGCCACAGTCCTAAACCTTGCTCATTTCCCTCGACATCAGGAGTGGGGGATGATGCAAACCCCAGCCGCAATCGATGATGCAATTCTCGCTTACAACTTTCATCAGCGAGCTGAGACCAGGCCACTATGGTTTGAATGGGGTCCTGGGTGTACACCCACCACCGGAGTGGGAGAATGGCAGACACATCTTACAGATGACAGATGGGCA
>WFAB01001867.1:0-52500 GCA_018977245.1 Lethenteron camtschaticum | reverse complement strand
GCTTTAGTGTTAAAATATGGTGCTGTATTTTTAGGATAGTGTGCCGGATTTGGAATCAGCAGCACCACAAAATTACCTTAAACCCGTTGGAATACCTCATGCCAGAAGCAGAGGTCGCAACCGGGTACCCGATACCCGTACCCTACCGGCTACCCGTACCCAACCGGGTACGGGTACCCGTTTGCGACCCTGGTGCGGCCGGGTACGGGTACGGGTAGGCCGTGAGTTACTGGTGAGTAACCGTTTGTCACTCATTTCAGGTAGGGTACGGGTAGGGAACGGGAACCTGTACCCGGCCGGGTACGGGTACCCGTTTGCGACCTTGATACGGCCGGGTACGGGTAAGGAATCAAAACCCGTTTGCGACCTCTGGCCAGAAGAACAAGTGTGTTGACCAGTGTTGTAATCAACGAGCAGCTGACGACGTCCCCTCCTCCCTACAGTCCGGGAACCCGCCGTGGGAACGGGGAACTTCCGGCTGTCACGGCCGCCAACCCGAGTTGAGCGTTGGCGGCGGCGGAGGGAGTCGCCAAACAAGAATCACTTTGAGGGGGGCCCCCTGGGGCTGAGCCCCCCTCTGCGGCACGCGACCGGCGAGAACGGCAGAAGCGGACCGCTGTCCGTCCCCACTCTCCTGCGCTCTCTGCTCGCGAGGGGATTCGCCAGTCCCACGTCGCCTACGCCCCTCGTGACCTTACGCAGCCGCTCCCTCACCTGGCTCCACCACGCCGACCCCCCCCCTCCCGTCTCCGCGCCCCCCGAGCCTCCCCCTGCACCCCCCCCTTCTCTCCCTCGCCGCCTGTGTCTCAAGCTGTGTTCGCGCAGCCTCTCGGCGTGTCCATGGCTCCTGGCGTTCTCCCTCTGCGCCTGCGTCTGGCCTCGAAACGCCGCCTCTCCCAGCGCGCTCGCTCTGCCGAGTCCCACGGCTGCCGCCCGATGTCCACGGCTCTCGCTCCGCCCCCCTCCCCCGACTCGCGCCACGGGGCCCTCCCGCCGCCGCGTCCGCTCTGCGGGGCTCCTGCCGCTGCGGCCTCCAGTGGAGCCCGAGGCCCGCGGGTGGCCGCCGTGCGGGCTGCTCGCTGCTGGCCTCCGCTCCTCCGCCCTCCTGCCGCCTCCGCTGCTGCCGCCGCCAGCTCTCTCCATGGCAGATCGCTGCGGCTTGTTGTTGTTGCTGTTGTTGCTGTTGTTGTTGTGGCTGTTGTTGCTCCTCCGCTCGCAGCTTGGCCTTCCGCAGCGTCGTGCTGAGTGAGGGTGGTGGTGCAGCGAGAACAGGTCCCTGTACCGTTACAACATCACACCATCAACACCATCACAACCATCAACACCATCACCACCATCACTACCATCACCTACGCGGGGATCTTTGTCTGTGTATAGGTGCTGCTAACAGCACTTGATCCTATAACCTGCTAGAGGCTACACAGGGGATTTTTGTCTGTGTATTGGGGTGATAACAGCACTTGCCCCTACAGCCTGCTAGAGGCTAATGTATAGCTACTAACAGCACTTGCCCCTACATCCTGCTAGAGGCTACACGGGGCACCTTTGTCTGTGTATAGGTGCTACTAACAGCACTTGCCCCTACAGCCTGCTAGAGGCTACACGGGGCACCTTTGTCTGTGTACAGGTGCTACTAACAGCACTTGCCCCTACAGCCTGCTAGAGGCTACACGGGGCACCTTTGTCTGTGTACAGGTGCTACTAACAGCACTTGCCCCTACAGCCTGCTAGAGGCTACACGGGGACCTTTGTCTGTGTATAGGTGCTACTACAGCACTTGCCCTACAGCCTGCTAGAGGCTACACGGGGCACCTTTGTCTGTGTATAGCTACTAACAGCACTTGCCCCTACAGCCTGCTAGAGGCTACACGGGGACCTTTGTCTGTGTACAGCTACTAACAGCACTTGCCCCTACAGCCTGCTAGAGGCTACACGGGGACCTTTGTCTGTGTATAGGTGCTACTAACAGCACTTGCCCCTACAGCCTGCTAGAGGCTACACGGGGACCTTTGTCTGTGTACAGGTGCTACTAACAGCACTTGCCCCTACATCCTGCTAGAGGCTACACGGGGCACCTTGTGTAATCGTGACACGTCTAAAGTCTCACTCTCGCAGTCACGGGGGGGGGGGGGTAGCAGCCCAGCACCAGCCGGCCAAGGTGCGACCTCGGCCGGTTGAGGAATCTAGCCGAGACCGGTGGCATTCCCGGACTAGGCCTTACCGCAGGGCTCACCGGCGCAACGCTGCGTCGTCGTCTTGGGAGGGGTCTTGAGTGATGTTCTCCGTCGTTGTGAGCTCACACACTCAACAATGTCCTCGTGTGGAGTGCAGTAGCAGGAGGAGGAGGTCCGACGTCGCGTGCCCACACCTCGGGCAGGAGGCTGCAGGCAGCTGCGATCTCGTGAGATTGGCAGGGCACGTTATAATACGTAGTGTGGATAGCGACCACGTGACGCGAGTGCGACTCGGATTCCGTAGAACTGATAAGACTGCGCGCTGCGCCGTAGACTCAACACTGCGGCTCAGCCGACGTTTCAGGTCCCCTGGGGACGTGCGAGTCACGTGGTGGGGTCTGTGACGTCACGGGGCACACGGCTGACTGGTCCACTCCTGCCAAGATCGATTATATTTTTGTATTTCTCGTCACATATCTAACGTCTTAACAGGGCTTCAAAACAGCAACATCGAGAGCGACAAGAGGTCAGGGTACTTCCAGGCTGGTTCACCAATGTGAAGATGTCACAGACACTAACGCTGGGAAGTAACATTTAAAATTTGATTTAAAAAAAATATCGCGCTTGGAGAATGCGGGAATCGATCCCACGTAGTTGGGGAACAGGTGAGTCTCTGCTTTACCAACTGAGCTACTCTCCAAGGACGTGAGCGACGTCTCCTGGAGTTCTAATATTACAAATAAAACATAAAGTCGCGTGGAAGGGAAATAATAAAATAATACAAATAGAACAAAGTCGCATAGAAGGGAAATAATAAAATAATAATTCACCATAAAGACACACCACAACACACACAGTACACTACAATACACGTGGTGTACTGCACACACGTGGTGTACAACGCTTGCCATGGCTGTTGATGGTGGTGGGAAGGGAGTGAATGTCTCATCATCAGCAGCAGCATCATCATCATCAGCAGCAGCATCATCATCATCAGCAGCAGGCCTAGTAAGTTGCCGCGTGTTTCACTTTACATAGTAACACATGACTTATAAGTCAACACTTATTCATAGATATTCACCAGTGGCATCTACATCTGCAGAACATGAAGAACCAGTGGCATCTACATCTGCAGAACATGAAGAACCAGTGACATCTACATCTGCAGAACGTGAAGAACCAGTGGCATCTACATCTGCAGAACATGAAGAACCAGTGGCATCTACATCTGCAGAACATGAAGAACCAGTGGCATCTACATCTGCAGAACATGAAGAACCAGTGACATCTACATCTGCAGAACGTGAAGAACCAGTGGCATCTACATCTGCAGAACATGAAGAACCAGTGGCATCTACATCTGCAGAACATGAAGAACCAGTGGCATCTACATCTGCAGAACATGAAGAACCAGTGACATCTACATCTCAGAACGTGAAGAACCAGTGGCATCTACATCTGCAGAACATGAAGAACCAGTGGCATCTACATCTGCAGAACATGAAGAACCAGTGGCATCTACATCTGCAGAACATGAAGAACCAGTGGCATCTACATCTGCAGAACATGAAGAACCAGTGGCATCTACATCTACAGAACGTGAAGAACCAGTGACATCTACATCTGCAGAACGTGAAGAACCAGTGACATCTACATCTGCAGAACGTGAAGAACCAGTGGCATCTACATCTGCAGAACGTGAAGAACCAGTGACATCTACATCTACAGAACGTGAAGAACCAGTGACATCTACATCTGCAGAACGTGAAGAACCAGTGACATCTACATCTACAAACGTGAAGAACCAGTGGCATCTACATCTGCAGAACGTGAAGAACCAGTGACATCTACATCTGCAGAACGTGAAGAACCAGTGACATCTACATCTGCAGAACGTGAAAAACCAGCGGCATCTACATCTGCAGAACGTGAAGAACCAGTGACATCTACATCTGCAGAACATGAAGAACCAGTGGCATCTACATCTGCAGAACGTGAAGAACCAGTGACATCTACATCTGCAGAACGTGAAGAACCAGTGACATCTACATCTGCAGAACGTGAAGAACCAGTGACATCTACATCTGCAGAACGTGAAGAACCAGTGACATCTACATCTGCAGAACGTGAAGAACCAGCGGCATCTACATCTGCAGAACATGAAGAACCAGTGGCATCTACATCTGCAGAACATGAAGAACCAGTGCATCTACATCTGCAGAACATGAAGAACCAGTGACATCTACATCTGCAGAACGTGAAGAACCAGTGGCATCTACATCTGCAGAACATGAAGAACCAGTGGCATCTACATCTGCAGAACATGAAGAACCAGTGGCATCTACATCTGCAGAACATGAAGAACCAGTGACATCTACATCTGCAGAACGTGAAGAACCAGTGGCATCTACATCTGCAGAACATGAAGAACCAGTGGCATCTACATCTGCAGAACATGAAGAACCAGTGCATCTACATCTGCAGAACATGAAGAACCAGTGGCATCTACATCTGCAGAACATGAAGAACCAGTGGCATCTACATCTACAGAACGTGAAGAACCAGTGACATCTACATCTGCAGAACGTGAAGAACCAGTGACATCTACATCTGCAGAACGTGAAGAACCAGTGGCATCTACATCTGCAGAACGTGAAGAACCAGTGACATCTACATCTACAGAACGTGAAGAACCAGTGACATCTACATCTGCAGAACGTGAAGAACCAGTGACATCTACATCTACAAAACGTGAAGAACCAGTGGCATCTACATCTGCAGAACGTGAAGAACCAGTGACATCTACATCTGCAGAACGTGAAGAACCAGTGACATCTACATCTGCAGAACGTGAAAAACCAGCGGCATCTACATCTGCAGAACGTGAAGAACCAGTGACATCTACATCTGCAGAACATGAAGAACCAGTGGCATCTACATCTGCAGAACGTGAAGAACCAGTGACATCTACATCTGCAGAACGTGAAGAACCAGTGACATCTACATCTGCAGAACGTGAAGAACCAGTGACATCTACATCTGCAGAACGTGAAGAACCAGTGACATCTACATCTGCAGAACGTGAAGAACCAGCGGCATCTACATCTGCAGAACGTGAAGAACCAGTGGCATCTACATCTGCAGAACGTGAAGAACCAGTGACATCTACATCTGCAGAACGTGAAGAACCAGTGGCATCTACATCTGCAGAACGTGAAGAATCAGTGGCATCTACATCTGCAGAACGTGAAGAATCAGTGACATCTACATCTACAGAACGTGAAGAACCAGTGACATCTACAGAACATGAAGAACCAGTGGCATCTGCAGAACATGAAGAACCAGTGGCATCTACATCTGCAGAATGTGAAGAACCAGTGGCATCTACATCTACAGAACGTGAAGAACCAGTGGCATCTACATCTGCAGAACGTGAAGAACCAGTGACATCTACATTTGCAGAACCAGTGGCATCTACATCTGCAGAACGTGAAGAATCGGTGGCATCTACATCTGCAGAACCAGTGGCATCTACATCTGCAGAACGTGAAGAATCAGTGGCATCTACATCTTCTAAGGAAAGCTGTCTCGGGTGTGGACAATCAACTTCAAGGACAGTGCACATTTTCAGAGTTATGTCTTTTGTTTGTATTTATGACTGCAGGTATTGCGGTCTATGCAAACATGACTCCTTGTAAAAAGGTGTCAGTTTTGTTGCCAGATAGAAGGGTAAAGAACCAATTATCATATTTTTACTGGCAAATGAGGTCCCCATAGTGTAGATGTTTGCCCCGAGCTCTCATACTCTGATGGTGGATTGTCTTTGAGTTGTGCGCCTTTTGGCGTCTTCTGGTCCAACCCATGTGAGACTAGGCTCTAAGGAAAGCTGGCGGGGGCAAGAGGTGGGCGTGGCTTGGCTGGCGGGGGCAAGAGGTGGGCGTGGCTTGCTGGGTGGGGCAAGAGGTGGCGTGGCTGGGGGGGCAAGAGGTGGGCGTGGCTTGGCTGGGCGGGGCAGAGGTGGGCGTGGCTTGGCTGGGCGGGGCAAGAGGTGGGCGTGGCTTGGCTGGGGGGGCAAGAGGTGGGCGTGGCTTGGCTGGGTGGGGGCAAGAGGTGGGCGTGGCTTGCTGGGTGGGGGCAAGAGGTGGGCGTGGCTTGGCTGGGCGGGGCAAGAGGTGGGCGTGGCTTGGCTGGGCGGGCAAGAGGTGGGCGTGGCTTAGCTGGGTGGGGCAAGAGGTGGGCGTGGCTTGGCTGGGCGGGGCAAGAGGTGGGCTTGGCTTGGCTGGCTGGGGCAAGAGGTGGGCGTGGCTTGGCTGGGCGGGGCAAGAGGTGGGCGTGGCTTGGCTGGGCGGGCAAGAGGTGAGCGTGGCTTGGCTGGGCGGGGGCAAGAGGTGGGCTTGGCTTGGCTGGCTGGGGCAAGAGGTGGGCGTGGCTTGGCTGGCTGGGGCAAGAGGTGGGCGTGGCTTGGCTGGCTGGGCAAGAGGTGGCGTGGCTTGCTGGGCGGGGCAAGAGGTGGGCGTGGCTTAGCTGGGTGGGGCAAGAGGTGGGCTTGGCTTGGCTGGCTGGGGCAAGAGGTGGGCGTGGCTTGGCTGGCTGGGGCAAGAGGTGGGCGTGGCTTGGCTGGCTGGGGCAAGAGGTGGGCGTGGCTTGGCTGGCTGGGGCAAGAGGTGGGCGTGGCTTGGCTGGCTGGGGCAAGAGGTGGGCGTGGCTTGGCTGGCTGGGGCAAGAGGTGGGCGTGGCTTGGCTGGCTGGGGCAAGAGGTGGGCGTGGCTTGGCTGGCTGGGGCAAGAGGTGGGCGTGGCTTGGCTGGCTGGGGCAAGAGGTGGGCGTGGCTTGGCTGGCTGGGGCAAGAGGTGGGCGTGGCTTGGCTGGGCGGGGGCAGGAGGTGGGCGTGGCTTGGCTGGGCGGGGCAAGAGGTGGGCGTGGCTTGGCTGGGCGGGGCAGGAGTGGGCGTGGCTTGGCTGGGCGGGGCAAGAGGTGGGCGTGGCTTGGCTGGGCGGGGCAAGAGGTGGGCGTGGCTTGGCTGGGCGGGGCAAGAGTGGGCGTGGCTTGGCTGGCGGGGCAAGAGGTGGGCGTGGCTTGGCTGGGCGGGGCAAGAGGTGGGCGTGGCTTGGCTGGGCGGGGCAAGAGGTGGGCGTGGCTTGGCTGGGCGGGGCAAGAGGTGGGCGTGGCTTGGCTGGGCGGGGCAAGAGGTGGGCGTGGCTTGGCTGGGCGGGGCAAGAGGTGGGCGTGGCTTGGCTGGGCGGGGCAAGAGGTGGGCGTGGCTTGGCTGGGCGGGGCAAGAGGTGGGCGTGGCTTGGCTGGGCGGGGCAAGAGGTGGGCGTGGCTTGGCTGGGCGGGGCAAGAGTGGGCGTGGCTTGGCTGGGCGGGGCAAGAGGTGGGCGTGGCTTGGCTGGGCGGGGGCAAGAGGTGGGCGTGGCTTGGCTGGGCGGGGGCAAGAGGTGGGCGTGGCTTGGCTGGGCGGGGCAAGAGGTGGGCGTGGCTTGGCTGGGCGGGGCAAGAGGTGGGCGTGGCTTGGCTGGCGGGGCAAGAGGTGGGCGTGGCTTGGCTGGGCGGGGCAAGAGGTGGGCGTGGCTTGGCTGGCTGGGGCAAGAGGTGGGCGTGGCTTGGCTGGCTGGGGCAAGAGGTGGGCGTGGCTTGGCTGGGCGGGGCAAGAGGTGGGCGTGGCTTGGCTGGCGGGGCAAGAGGTGGGCGTGGCTTGGCTGGCTGGGGCAAGAGGTGGGCGTGGCTTGGCTGGGCGGGGCAAGAGGTGGGCGTGGCTTGGCTGGCTGGGGCAAGAGGTGGGCGTGGCTTGGCTGGCTGGGGCAAGAGGTGGCGTGGCTTGGCTGGCGGGGCAAGAGGTGGGCGTGGCTTGGCTGGGCGGGGCAAGAGGTGGGCGTGGCTTGGCTGGGCGGGGCAAGAGGTGGGCGTGGCTTGGCTGGGCGGGGCAAGAGGTGGGCGTGGCTTGGCTGGGCGGGGCAAGAGGTGGGCGTGGCTTGGCTGGGCGGGGCAAGAGGTGGGCGTGGCTTGGCTGGCTGGGGCAAGAGGTGGCGTGGCTTGGCTGGGCGGGGCAAGAGGTGGGCGTGGCTGGCTGGGCGGGGCAAGAGTGGGCGTGGCTTGGCTGGGCGGGGCAAGAGGTGGGCGTGGCTTGGCTGGCGGGGCAAGAGGTGGGCGTGGCTTGGCTGGCGGGGCAAGAGGTGGGCGTGGCTTGGCTGGCTGGGGCAAGAGGTGGGCGTGGCTTGGCTGGCGGGGCAAGAGGTGGGCGTGGCTGGCTGGCGGGGCAAGAGGTGGGGTGGCTTGGCTGGGCGGGGCAAGAGGGGGCGGGCTTGGCTGGCGGGGCAAGAGGTGGGCGTGGCTTGGCTGGGCGGGGCAAGAGGTGGGCGTGGCTTGGCTGGCGGGGCAAGAGGGGGCGTGGCTTGGCTGGCGGGGCAAGAGGTGGGCGTGGCTTGCTGGGCGGGGGCAAGAGGTGGGCGTGGCTTGGCTGGGCGGGGCAGAGGTGGGGGCGGCTGGGCAAAGGTGGGCGTGGCTGGCGGCGGGCAAGAGTGGGTGGTGGGGGCGATGGGCTTTGGCTGGCGGGGCAAGAGGTGGGCGTGGCTTGGCTGGGGGAGGGGGGGGGGGGGGGGGAGGGGGGGGGGGGGGGGGCAAGAGGTGGGCGTGGCTTGGCTGGGCGGGGCAAGAGGTGGGCGTGGCTTGGCTGGGCGGGGCAAGGGGGGGGGGGGGGGGGGGGGGGGGGGGGGGGGGGGGGGGGTGGGGGGGGCAAGAGGTGGGCGTGGCTTGGCTGGGCGGGGGAGATTGCAGTTCACGCGGGGAGCAGCAACCTGCTGCTGCTGCCTCGCAAAGCCACGCGGCACAGGCCGTGACGTCACTTCCGGGATTCAAGTTCAAGTTTTCGGTGTGCAACGGCAACAAACAGGAAACATGAACACGAACAAGAAACATCTCAAAGTGAATACTCCCCTCCCGCAACGAGCGGCTCTGTAACGTAAATAAATTATGTTAATGAGCCCCCAGTCACCGGGCGTGGCTTTGCCCAAATAAGGATTGGCACTGGGACGGAGGTGACGTCTAGTGGGTGATATGACACGGTTGGGAGTGGGTGACATGACGTCACTTGCGAGGCACACCGCCCCCTGGCGTTTGACGCCGATGAGGTCACGCTGCGCGGTGACGTCAGAGAGCGGGGTCAGAGTTCAAGTTTGTTGTTGTTGGCAGTGACGCGGTGAGCGCTGCGCTCCGCACCGACCAGCCGAGTTCCATTCCCGCTCGTGGCCAACGCCGCCAGTGGCCACTTTCTGAGCCGGTCCTGAGCCTCCCTAGGTCGACTCAGCCTCAAACGAGTACCCGGTGCGGTGTGTCAACATCGCCAGCACTGGGAGACAAAGGCGGCCGGGCGTGGTGTTGGCCACCCACCCCCTCGTGTGCCGTCCCACCCTTAATAGGTGCTCGCTAACAGCACTTGCCCCTACAGTCTGTGCAGGCTACACGGGGGATCTTTGTGTTAGGTGCTCGCTAGCAGCACTTGCCCCTAGAGTCTGTTGCCGCCCTATCGCCGGAGCCACTCCACGTCTGCAGATGTGGCTCATGTGAGGCAGAGACTGCAAGCAGCTGGTCCGTTGTCGACAGGTGCAGTCACACGAGCGGCGTGGTCCCAG
The DNA here is from genome assembly GCA_018977245.1 of Lethenteron camtschaticum. Lineage (NCBI taxonomy): Eukaryota > Metazoa > Chordata > Hyperoartia > Petromyzontiformes > Petromyzontidae > Lethenteron > Lethenteron camtschaticum. The sequence goes on along the minus strand of WFAB01001867.1, from coordinate 42,698 downwards.
CTGCAGACTCACGCTTGATGGATCTCGGGAGGGAAGATGAGCTGCTGCATGTTGGTGGCAGCAATGGAAGCCGGGACAGCAACCTTGACATTGCCGCAGGTAGCACAAGTTATACTGGTGGGAACCTCCTGGTTACACCAGCCCACAGGGGATTATTGTGTCCGTCTGTCCGTCGTGCAGGGAGGGGCTGGGTGGGGAGGGTGGGGAGGGGCTGGGTGGGGAGGGGGGGAGGGGCTGGGTGGGGAGGGGCTGGTCACCCCGTGGTGCCCTTATAAAACTCAACGTTTAACCTACTCACGCCGGCTTGTGCCCGCCTCACAGTCTGGCATATTTGCGGAATACACCACGCCGCCGTTGACCCTGCAGGCCATTGACCGTGCAACCCGACGTTCCTACCAGCTCCTTCCACAGGAATGTGTTTCTGTTCATTCCCATCACAACAACGGCAACAAGGAAATAACCTAAGAGTTAAATATTACCGCGTGATGGAATAAATTATCCTTCACTTGTTGCACTAAGTGGAGAGGAATTTACTGTTGCGTTGCACAATTTGTTGAACAAATTGTGATAGCCTTGTGACCTTTACCACTGACACATCGCCCCAAACAAGACGTACATTTTGATCTTGTTCAAGGGTTATTAAAGGCCCGAACATTACAACTCTGTGTGCGGTTTTTTGGTTAGATTCATTTGGCAAGGGAAACTAGTTGGCGTTCCCTCTGCTCCACTCGCTTGCCACTTTGTCCTGCCACACCCACCCAGTGTGTCACAGCGCTCGTCTGCCATCACGAACCAGAGGAGATGAATGGTGAACATTTAACAGAGAAATGGAAGATTTATGCCGGTCTTTGGAAACAGTTTTAAACAATCCAGGACGGTTTGCTTTCATGGAAACATTCCAACCGAGATTGTATTTGTTTGGGATGTCCCAGCGGCAGTCGAGGTTTTTGGCAATGATCTGCAGGGATGGTGCGTTTCCGTTCCTAGCCGCGAGGGCATATCCTTGTTACTGCGCCGTCCGTGAGCGTTGGTTCACGTTCCAAGCGGTGAGGAAGTCCGCTTATCTTGCTTAAGTTGTTGAGTTGCGTCGGCAATAAACCCAAAGGGCAACCTTACCCGGTAAATACAGTAAACCATCTAGTCAACTGCTGTAGTCTTCGTTCCTGCAATAAAGAAATAACAAAGCTACACCAATCTCTCCCGGAGCCCTCTTCTGGCGAGCAGACCTCGACGTTTTCATGCATCTCCTGAACATGTTGCCAGAATTGGAGTAAATTGTGATATGGTGCCACCTAGTGGCGATACAGCTCAGGGAGTCTTTTATGTAAACAGGCGGCAAAGCCGAGTGAGAGATTCATGTTCATCATCATTGTCAACCAAAATTAAATCCTATGCTGGATGGAGGCCTCTCCAAGCTGTCATCATCACATTTTCTTGCAATGCAACAATCCACGGAGCACCTGCATACGAGCTGATTTCAGAGCTCTCCACCTTAGATCTTTAAAGGTGCATTTGAAATAGTTTTATACTCCTACTGATGCTCCTGCTGTTGTGGAGCGACTCATGCAGCCAGCTTTGGCTACAGGGTTTGGTGGAACGTGTTTTGTGTCGTTTATTGTGAATTTCGGTCACAGTTCCTATGATCACTGTTACATTGCTTATGACATCATTTTGGTGATTTCAAAAGTTTTTTGGTTTGGCCATGTTTGTTTGTTGTAGTACAGTTAGAATGATGGCTTTAATCTAAGTTGTCTTGTGGTTGTTGTTGTTTGACTGGCATCCCACTGGGATTTTTGCACAGCGTTGGTGTACAGTGCTTTTTTCTGGAAGACTTTGCAGTTTTTCCCTGGATTTTTAAATCCTTTATAATAAGTTCACTTGCTTGCGTGCTTGCTTGCTTATGACCGTGCAAATCTTTCGGTCGTTTTTTAACCCACTTCCCGTGATCCAATCGAGCTGACATTTTGCACACAGACTCGTTGTGCGTGACAATTAATTTGTAAAAAAATTTTCAAAAATTTACACTGTTTAGGGAAAAAAATTCAATATTTAATACCAATTGCTTAATGGTGGCAATCATCTGACCCATAGGTGGCAGCCATCTCAAGCCAGAGGAAGAGGACTCTAGCCGCCCGTTTCATGATGACGCAAATGTTGACTAACCACATGGCATGAAATCCCTGCCCCCACGCTGTACACTGGAGACTATTTATAGAGCAGTTAAATTGAAGCCGCCAGGTTCTTGAAAGTGGTAAAACGGGTCAACGCTAGTGCCCTCGGGAATATACGGGGCATGTCAAGAGGGATCTTTCATTTTTAAATCCTTTATATTAACTTCACTTGCTTGCTTACTCAAGAAAAACAGAATGAATAATAAAATGAAACCGATGTGTGTGGTGTAAGCAATGTGGGATATCGATATACACTGACATGAACAAGATCAGCAGACAAGACGTCTTTCATACTCTTTGGTTCTTTCAGTAAAGTCACGTAGGTAGAAAAAAAATCAAGACGTTTCGATCGCAACACGAGCAGTCGTCCTCAGGCGAAAACATCCAGACATTGTCGCGGCAGAAGTCACGTGAGCTACAGCTGAGCATTGTTGTAATGCGGTGGGCTCACGCGAAATTGATTTCTGTAAGACGAAGGTGCTTTGAAAACCCACTGGCGACGCTCTTTAGTGTCGGTGTCGTGTCCTTGACTCACCACACGGGGACGTCTGGTTGAGGCAACGCGTTTATTGTAACAACTCTGTCGAACTCTAGCCACGACTCTAACACGCAGGAGTACGGCCCCTTCCACCCGACAGCCCACGGGAGTGACAGCCCCTTCTACCGCAGCAGCAGCAGCAGCCTGCACACTCCGGGCTCTGCTACCCACGGGTCCCTGAGCCCGGCGGCGTTCAGGGAAGACTGGACGAGCCGTCCCAGCCAGGGTACAGGAGCTCACCTCGGGTCCGCTACAACGCGGCTCTGGCTAGAGCCTCGGTTGAGGGTCCCCGGGTGCCGCTCCAGTCTTCACGTCTTGGATGTCCTCAGGCTTGAGCTGGTGAACACCGCCCGGCCCGTCCAGAGGGCCGGACTTTTATCCCCACGTCGGGTCGCCCCTCCCCTCCTGACCCCCCCCCCCCCCAGAACCTTCTGGAAGGTCTTATCTTAAGGGCCTTAGGGACGGGTGGGGGGCCGGGGGTTTAACCTTTGGTCGACCCCTAGGCACCTCGCTCTCTCGGCTGCCCCCTGTTGAACCGTGCACGTGGTGGCAGGTCAGCTGACAGCGCCTTGTTATGGCGCTTACGCACAACTTCGTGACGAACGCTGCACGTTCCGTCGTTTTCATGCAGGGGGCGCTGCAAACCTACGCGTCCCCTGCATGAACGACAGGGGCACAGGGACAGACGTTCGATCGCGTTGGAATCGATCTGCAGACGGCGGTCTTCTGGCACGGCCAGCAGCTCTGTCGCCTCATCTCAACCCGCGATCCCAACCAGGTGAAAGTCCGCATCAAACAGAACCCCGGCAAGGCCATCTACTTCACGACGAGAGAAAAGTCACACGAAATGTCGTTTTCAATTAAGTCTTCCAGATGTAAAATAACAAGCTTTTAATGAAGAAACACAATTATCAAATTCAAAACATAATACAATTCAAAGTTGTTTCATTTTAAAACTTCAAAACGGAGCATGGGTGCTTGCGTGGATGCGTCGCTCGTGTGCAATTCTTTTTGTAACTTTCCAATCAGCAAGGAGCATTTATTGTCCTAATTCGACAAAATGTACGTCAACACGTAATACAAAATTATAATTCGTGTTGTAGAGAATGTTCCTCCTTTTCGTGTAACTTTTAAGCGGTATGCCTTGTAACTGATGAATGATCCGAGTGTGCTCGCTATTTCAAAGACAATGAGTTGCTCCAGAGGGAGATTCTTCCTGAAAACACAAAAATACCCTTTGACCTGTATCACAAGCACAATGAGTCTCACCTGAGTTATCTGTACAGGTTACTTGCAAAACACACACTGTGTCCTAACATCACTTATTCAATGTTTGACCCTTATAGACAAAAGGTTACATGTACGCACACCATCAGACAAGTATTCAGTCTAAATTATTGACAGGCATATGAACAAAATTGAATGACTGCACTGAAATATGCTTTATTAGTTTACATCCTATTAACAAGAAGCTAATTTAAACAAGTAAACCCGTAAAAACAAAGTTTTTCACTCTAAATCCTTTATATGCGTGGCGGCTAGAGTCCTCTCGTCCTCTGGCTTGAGATGGCTGCCACCTATGGGTCAGATGATTGTCTGCCACCATTAAGCAATTGGTAATTAAATATTTAATTTGTTTTCCCTAAACAGTGTAAAATTTTGGATTTTTTTTTCACGAAAATTGTCACACACAACGAGTCTGTGTGGAAAATGTCAGCTCGATTGGATCACGGGAAGTGGGTTAAAAACGAGCGAAAGATTTGCACGGTCCTAAGCAAGCAAGCGAACTTAATATAAAGGATTTAAAAATATATTCGCCTGTGGAGGATGCGGGGATCAATCCCGCGACCTTTGGCATGGGAAGCGAAGGCGCTACCAACTGCGCTACTCCGCCACGGCCTGTGGAGGGGTTACGCTCTGGGCTCTTACACTCTGACGTTCAGCCAAAGCCATGAATGCGCTCTATTTGAATATATGTAAAATAATTTTTTACCTAAAAAGTGTAAAATTTTGGGAATTTTTTTTCACGACGAGTCTGTGTGGAAAATGTCAGCTCGATTGGATCACAGGAAGTGGGTTAAAAAACGACCGAAAGATTTGCACGGTCCTAAGCAAGCAAGCAAGCACGCAAACTTAATATAAAGGATTTAAAAAATACGCACCGTCTGCTTAACAGTGTATGTACAACATACTAATGCGCCAATCAAAACGAGTCGGCCATTGCATGCTGACATCTGGGTCAAAATGTAGCAAATTCTAAACATTACCTACAAACTCCACAACTGAGATGCCACGTCAACCATCGCCCCCTACTGACAGGCTCTTGTCCACACGCAGGCCGGTGCAGGGCCACCACCTTGTGCCACACAGGGGCAGCTGCCACTTGGGGATGTTTCGAGTGTTTGAGACGAGATACGATGCAAAACTCAGAGTTGCCAGAGGCGATTAAGCAAGCACCATATGAATGCAATTGATGAGAACATAGTGAATGCTTGGGGGCTTGTTGGCTCTCGCTCCTGGTTAGAGATCTACCCAACACACAGGTCCACAAAGACTGGCCGCTCTTACCCTGCAGGTTGAACCTAGGAACTGAGTGTTCAACTTCACATTCTTGTCATTAAAGGCCTGTGACAAAGGTGCATCTATTGGAGCGACATTGTCTCTGGCTTAAACATCTACCGGGTCTCCATTTGACTTCGTGTTGTCTCGGAGGAAGTCCACCCACACCTCCACTTCCACAAACTGCTGGGAGTTGCCTCGCTCTGCCTCAGTCAGAATTCTCCTCCTGCTTCACGTTGCCTCCATCGATGTGAAGGTCCCATTTTGGAGTTGAATCTTCATCTTCACATTTTACCTTCACTTCTTCGCTCTTCACCATCACTTCTTCACATTCCAACTTCACCTTTTCAAATTCCACCTCGATACCTTTAAGTGTCCAAGCTGGGATTTTCCTCCGGTTCTTGTTTGATGAGGGATGGGCTCATTGCGGCACTTTGACTTTCACAAGCTGATTTCAGACTCCACTCTTTGCAGATCTTTTGATGCTTGTGTCTTCTCTGGTGTACTTGAAGATTTGATGACCGTGCAAACGCCTTCCGCAGGTTGCACCTGAAGGGTTTCTCTCACATGTGTGTTCTCTGGTGTACTCTAAGATTTGGTGACTGTGCAAACGCCTTCCCACACACACTGCACTTGAAGGGTTTCTCTCCTGTGTGTGTTCTCTGGTGTTTACAAGAGAAGATGACTGTGCAAATGCATTCCCACACACACTGCACTTGAAGGGTTTCTCTCCCGTGTGTGTTCTCTGGTGTCTTACAAGAGCAAATGACTGTGCAAACGCCTTCCCACACACACCGCACTTGAAGGGTTTCTCTCCCGTGTGAGTTCTCTGGTGTGCTACAAGAGTAGATGAATGTGCAAACGCCTTCCCACACACACTGCACTTGAAGGGTTTCTCTCCTGTGTGAGTTCTCTGGTGCCGTGTCAAGTTTGCAGTAGAATCCGTGCTGTATGCACACCGGTCGCATTGATGCCTTGTTGCACCGAGCTGCGCTGAGTGCCTTTGCTCCATCAGACCAATTCTGCAGAGGAAGCAACACCATCTACACGTCAGTATCGAGGCACAGAGGAATGCATATACACAGTCACACGTGTCTTACACGTCTATACTTATTCATATATTTATGATGCAGTGAAAAAGTTTCCCAAATTCATCACACGGGCTGTTATGGCACACAATGAGAGGGTGAATGGTCATAAATATGCCTGGAAGCCCTCGTATCTTCAAAATGAATGTGAACCCAAAACTCCGAGCACACAATTTCGGCTGTCTGGCTACAAAAGAAATATTTATAAGAGCTAAATTCGGCTGACATAGCAAAGGGTGTTGAAAACAATCTATTTGTGTTATGCAGAAATGCGTAAATTAATACTGGTAGGAACCTCCTGGTTACACCAGCCCACAGGGGATTGTTGTGTCCGTCGTGAAGGGAGGGGCTGGGTGGGGAGGGGCTGGTCACCCCGTGGTGCCCTTATAAAACTCAACGTTTCACCTACTCACGCCGGCTTGTGCCCGCCCTCACAGTCGGGCATATTTGCGGAATACACCACGCCGCCGTTGACCCTGCAGGCCATTGACCGAGCAACCCGACGTTCCTACCAGCTCCCTGTGAGGGCGGGTATAAGCCGCGTGAGTAGATTAAACGTTGAGTTTTATAAGGGCACCACGGGGTGACCAGCCCCTCCCCACCCACCCCACCCAGCCCCACCCCACCCTCCCCTCTCCACCCAGCCCCACCCCTCCCACATCTGGATGCACGACGGACGGACGGACACAATAATCCCCTGTGGGCTGGTGGAACCAGGAGGCTTCTAGCGGTGACATTAATGCCGCGTCACTCCACCAAGTAACGAATGGAGGATCAACCGACACAGCCGAGGCGCTCCCCGTGTCTCTCCCTCTCCCCGTGGCGGCGGCATGGATTTACCTCCTGCCCCCCCCCCCCGCGGTGCCCCCCTCCACTCGTTCAGAGTGAACAGCGGCACACGGCGCTGAGCGCCTGTGACCCACAGACACCGACTCGCGGTGCCGCGTCCAGAGTGAACAGCGCCACGTGTTGACGAGCCTCACCTCGTGGTGGTGGTTGTTGTTGTTGTTGTGGTTGTTGTTGTTGTGGTTGTTGTTGTTGTGGGCAGGTCGCTTCTGAGAACGAGAGCGGTACAGCAGCTCAAGCGGGCTTGGCTGTGACAAACACGAAGAAAAAACCGCGTTAATATCTACAGTGAACCAAAGTTACAGAGTAGCGAGCCGGGTAAAGACAAATTTATCTTGAGCGAGATAATTAAACTTGAACGCATCAGGCGAGGGCAGGAGGCAAGGCCGCGCGGGGCAAAGTTCCAATCTGGACATCGATTCCAACACTCGCTGCTACTCAGTTGACATCCCTGAGAGAGAAACAGCGAGCTCTACCTTGGTACACAACAACAACAACCACAACAACAACACAACCACAACAACCACCACAACGATGAGAAATTCTCACCTCGGAGTTCAGTAAGCACGCTGCAGCAGCGGCAGCTTCCTGTTACCTCGTGACGTCACGCGGCAGCAGCAGGTGACATGACGTCACTTTCGGTTACAAGCCACGCTCCTCCCACGAGCGACCCCGCAACTGAATAAATTATGTTAATGAGGCGGCCCATACGTCACCACCAGGACCACCAGCACCACCACCAGCACCACCACCAGCAGCACCACCAGCACCACCACCAGCACCACCACCACCACTCATGCAGGCACTTGAAGTGGCCATTTATTACCAATGAAGACAGAATGATATCAGGCAGTCACATGAATTATGTCTGTGAGTTGATTGGAAGTTGCCATTCCAGTTGCCTACTATGGGCGCTCAGTGAAGTTTGTCCAGAGTATGGGCTTCCAGATATTTATAATGGAACATTCTGTGAAAACTATTGCCAGAGATGATTATTGCCAACAATTGCTATGAAACCGTCACAATCGAACAAAGTCTTGAGTGCATGCATGGGGTTTATGAGGATATATGAGGATGCAGAGGTGTGGACTCGAGTCATGTGACTTGGACTCGAGTCAGACTCGAGTCATGAATTTGATGACTTCAGACTCGACTTGGACTTGCATAACAATGACTTTGTCCCACCTCTGAGGTGTGGACTCGAGTCATGTGACTTGGACTCGAGTCAGACTCGAGTCATGAATTTGATGACTTCAGACTCGACTTGGACTTGCATAACAATGACTTTGTCCCACCTCTATGAGGATGTGACATGTATTTTGATTCTATAGGAGTTGGGATATTTAGAGGTTAGTACTACACGTACAATGTGATACAAGTATTGATGGATAAGGCATTGTGTTAACATCAGGTGATAGTGTGTACTAAGCAAGTTTGAATGACTGAATGTGAATGACTGCATCTGTACATACATGTGTGAGTATGTTTTTTTGTTTGGGTTTATGTGCACGTCTACGTTTGCGTGCCTGTGGGTATGAATGTTTGCTTGCATGTGCATGTCTGAATGTTCTTTTGCTTATCTTTGCTTGATCAGAGGATAATTGGGGAGTTGAAGGACGTCGGCGGGGTGAAGCATTTCCAGGAAAAGAACCTTGGCAAAGAAAGATGCACCATGGAAGAGGAACGCCTCTTTGACGTGCAGCGCATTGCCAGGGCGAAGTGCCGCACAGAGGAGAAGTACTTCCGAGACTATCTCCTCAAGAAGCGCCTCATTCAAGTGAAGTACTTCATTGATGAGAAGCATCATCTCGAGATGAAGTGTGCTGAGGAGAATAATCTGGAGGAGGAGGAGGAGAAGTGTCTCACCAACGTGAAACGCGTCGAGGAGGAGAAGCGCCTTGAGCAGGAGCAGCGCCTCGCCAGCATTGCTACCATCACCATCACCGCCACCGCCACCACCACTGCCACCGCCACCACCGCCACCACCACCACTGCCGCCACCGCCGCCACCGCCACCACCACCGCCACCACCGCCACCACCAACACCGCCACCGCCGCCACCGCCACCACCACCGCCGTCACCGCCACCACCACCGCCACCACCGCCACCACCGCCACGACCGCCGTCACCACCGCCACCACCACCAATGCCACAACTGCCGCCACCGCATCCACCGCCACCCCTGCCACCACTGCCACTGACGCTGTTGCCGCCACTGTCACAAAACCCTCCGCCACCACTGCCACCTCCACCACCACCGCCATCACCACCACCGCCGCCACCACCACCACCGCCACCACCGCCACCACCACCACTGCAGTAACCACCGCCGCCACCGCCGCCACCACCACTGCCGCCGCCACCACCACCGCCACCACAGCTGCCACCACCACCGCCACCACCACTGCCGCCGCCAAAACTACCACCGCCGCCACCACCACCACCGCTGCCACCACCACCGCCACCGCATCCACCTCTGACACTCCTATGCAGGGCCCGATTGTTCCAAGCTTTGGAGAAGAGTGCTTCCAAGCAGAGAAGATAGAGAAGAAAACAGAGGTGGAACAGGAAGAGAAGGTGGAGGTGGTGGAGGACGAGGAGGTTGAGAAGGAACAGGAGGAGAGAATGGAGAAGACAGCGAATGGAGAGAAGATGGTGGTGGAGGATGAAGAAGAGGAGATGGAGGACGAGACAAAGCAGGAGGTGGAGGAGGTGCAGGTGGTGGAGGTGGTGATGCAGGGAAAGAAGAGGAAGCGAGGGGGCCTTGCTCGCGTGGCGAGAGTGATCACCTCACTCCTCCGCCGCGTGCTGCTTTGTTGTGGCATGTCCACCACACAGTAGGGGTGGTTGTTGTGGTCGTGGATCGCTGCCAACCATGACCACTATCACCAGACTACCCACCCACCCCGTGATACATGCCACCCACCCACACACCCCGTGATACACGTCACACACACACACCACATGGTTCCCCGGAGAGACGGTGCCACTGGGACCACAGCTGTGGAAGGAATCTGAGCAGCAGATGCCAGGACTACAGTGGAGAACGACTGCTATCAAGACACCTCACACAACAAACACACACGGGACTAGACAAAAACATAGCCGTCCCCATCCTGGGCCCCTTCCATGCTGGTTTTCATCCAGGCAGTCCTCATGGGGTGACCTTGCCATGGTTTCCAGGACATGGAAGGGGCATATTGTTAGTGCGGACGGGGTGGCCACGGATCCGGAGAAGACAGCGTGTGTCCGTGATTGGCCAACCCCGGTCACGGTGGGTGATGTGCGTCGATTTTTGGGGTTCGCCTCTTATTATCGGAGGTTTGTTCCGAATTTTGCTACTATCGCGAGGCCTTTGCATCTCCTTACGGGGAAGGGACACAAATTTGCTTGGGGACCGCCGGAGGAGGCGGCGTTTCGGAGCCTGCGCGATCTACTGGCTACTGCACCGACGTTGGATTATCCGGATTTTGAACATCCCTTCATTTTGGATACGGATGCGAGTGACACTGGTGTAGGGATGTTAGAGAGAGGGCCGTTATGTATGGCAGTCTATGGGAAAGAAACACAGTGGGCGGGGCTACGTGTGTGCACAGGGAGATGCCCTCTGCGACGTCCGAGCCAGACACCCTGGGGGGGCTGGTTTGGCGTTATGATCCCCCGGGGCCCCACCCTCAAGGAGGGTTGGGTATAAAAGGGGACGTTATATGGGCTCGGNAGTCAGTTATGTTATAGTTAACTAAGAAGACCGAAGACGTCTGAGATAGAGCCCTGGACTCCCTCGTTCGATGTCCTTGTCAGGGCCGAACAGGACCGAGCCAGCGGCGTGGTCCCGAAAGCCAGAGCCGGTGCTCTTCTAAGAGCTGGTCTGGGACTCCGGGTACCGGCCCGACTTACCAGTGTCGGGCCAAGTAGCCTCCCCTAGCCCAGTAGTGGAGGACTGTGAGGTAGGCTAGGACTTAGCTAGGAGTTGTATTCTTAGCTAGTCGGGTGAGGGGGCCGATACCCCTCCAGTGTTGTATGTCACATACAAGTTGTGTTAAATAAATATCCGTGTGCCTCAACCTCGGAGTCAAGTGTCTTCACCGGTACTTCAACTGGTGTCAAAAGTAAAACTCGAACATGGACACGCGGAAGACAGCGCGGGCCAAAGTACCGCAAGAAGAAGATACTGCCGAGATCGAAACGCCCGGGACGGCTACACAAGCCACAGTGCAGCCGGGGCCTGATGTCTCCTTACCGGGCATCTGAGTGAAGAAGGATCACAGTCAGACGCGTTGCGGCTGGCTCACGGGAGGCTGGCGGAGCTGTTATATGCCGCTGCCGCCATGCTGGAGACCATCACGCGGCTGGGGGACGGTGATTCAGCACGGGGCGAGGCGGCCCAACGGCCAGGGCGCCTTCCCGCCATTTCGGAGCAGCCCGAGTTTGAATCTCCCGCCGTCGACGCTGCAGCTGTTCGGGGCGTGGCCAGCCTACACATCCACTCCGGCATCGCCGTCGCTGAAGCCACGACGTCATCACCACCGCGACAGGCGATCCCATCGGCCGCTCGTACCGACGCACAGCCGAGTGGAGGTGACATCCGCCCGCGGGAATCAACAACGACCGCTGCACTCCATCAGAGGCTGCCCCGCTGAAAGAGTTCGTCGGCGCGGAGGGGACTGGCCGGGTTCCGCAGGCGATTCCTCGCCCATCAAGAGATGGCGAGGTGGACAGACGAGGAGGCTCTCTGCGCGCTGCCGGCACTCCTCGACAGCGACGCGCTCGCAGCCCTCACATCGGCACCTAAAGAGAGGCGGGCGACCTTACCGATGGCGCTGCAGCTGCTGGGAGGGGTCTACGGACCATCGGCGGAATGCAGACAGGAGTTCTACGACCGCAAGCGGGGCGAAAAGGAGTCGCCCTGGCGTACCGAACGAGCCTCCTGGCGATGGCCAAGTCGGCCTTCCCCCGTATGGATGACGATGGCATCGACGCTATGGTGACGGAGAAAATACTCCTCCTGGCTGACGGCCTTGACATCGCTGTCGTCGCACAGGAGGACGCGGAAATGACATCGCTCCAGGCGGCGCGGCTCCTCCACGCAAACCTCCTGTCGCTCCGGCGGAAAGCCAGCAGGGCATCGGCGGGGCGTGCGGTGGCTGCAGCCACCCTTCCGACGGAGGAACTCTACGCCGTCGACCACCGACGGCAACAGGCGACGAGTGCACGGCCGGGCCAGGACGGGTCGGGCCGTGCCGACCATTCGTCACCTCCGACGCCGCTCCACGGTGTTTTAACTGCGGCGTCCGGGCCACGTCGCCTCGGGTGCCGCTCTCCTCGTCAGCGCGGGACGACACCTCACCGGGACGACGGGCCTCATCCCAAGCTCCACCATCAAAACCGGCGAGTCGCGGCACCCCACACGTTTGGCCCACACACACACCCATCACGCACTCAAACACCGCAACGAGAGGGGGCCGGTATCACGCACCATCGCACCATCACGCACCACTCCGGGTACCCATATCGAACCGGCCAGTGGTCCGTGCTGGCCGATCGTGTGGTTGCCGCATCGTCGGGTCGTCGGCCGTGGTAGGGTATATCGACGGGTTGAAGTACGCATCCTGGTCGATACGGGAGCATCGGCGACTATTATTTCGGAATTAATTTATAATATTCTCCCTGTCCGGAGTCGTCCTTGATGCCGGTTAACATACCATTCTATGCGGCTAACGGGGGCTCACTTGGCATCATCGGACAAATTCGTGCCCAAATTTGTATCGGGGAAATAAAATTGTCTGGGCCGATTTTTGTTTCTTCCTCGCTGGCGGTTCCGTGCCTGCTGGGGACGGACTTCCTGGCCAAAATGCCGATTGTAATTTTGATCGACCAGGGTTGCATAGAGCTTCCGTCGGGCAGACGCATGGCGTTTCTGCATCACCGGTTGCGACTCGGACGGCGTTCGCGACGGTGCCGGCGTTCGTGGAAGAACGGTACGCGTCCTCGGGGACGCAAATGTTGGTACCCTTGAAACTTCGGCGGCCCCTCGTTAAGGGTGCTGGGGCACAAGGAGTACTGTTGGGACCGTCTAGGGCCGGGGTTAGTGGACCTGACTTACTTCCGGCCCAGACCATAGTGAGGGGGATGGTGAACCCTTCATCGCGGTCCTAAATGTGGGCTCGCAGACGGTGGTGGTCCCACAGGGGACCGTGCTTGCTCACGCAACGCCGGTGCCGTGTGAGGAACCCGCCGTAAATCACGTCAACACTGTCCCTGCGTCGCGACCGCATTCGGACAGCGATGAAGGGTGGCTCGAGGCGCTTTGTGCGGGATCGACGGACCTGTCCGATTCAGAGCGTCAACAACTTAAAACACTACTGCGAGAATTTTCCGACGTTTTNAGTCGAAATAAATATGATTTGGGTTGTACTCACTTGCTGCGTCACCATATTGACACGGGTGACAGCGCGCCAATTCGCCAAAATCCGTTTCGGTTGAGTCCCGCCGAAAAGGACCATGTCAAATCGGCTGTTGATGACATGTTGGCCGCAGACATCATTTCTCCTTCCACCAGCCCTTGGGAGCGCCGATCGTCTGGTTAAAAAGCAGGACGGTTCGTTGCGGTTTTGCGTTGACTTCCGGCGTCTTAATAAATTTCGGTTGCCGACGCATACCCGCTCCCTCGGATGGATGAATCGCTTGACGCCTTGGCGGAGCGCGATTCTTTTCCACACTCGATTTACTTTCGGGATTCTGGCAGCTTCCTCTGGATGATGAGTCAAAGCCCAAAACTGCTTTTCGTACACCGCACGGCTTGTTTCAATTCAACCGGTTGCCGATGGGCTTACACTCAGTGCCGGCAACTTTCCAGCGTTTAATGGAATTGGTTTTGGCTGGACTGCAATGGGAGTCGTGCCTCATTTATTTGGATGACGTTATTGTCTTTGGTAAAACTTTGATGAACATCTCCAGAGGTTGCGGGCGGTTTCCTAAAGATGCGGGCTGCTAATTTGAAATTCAAGCCCCAAAAATGCCATTTGTTGCGTGATTGGTGCGTTATTTGGGGCACATCGTGGGACGCTCAGGTATTGCTACCGATCCCGCCAAAACGCAGTGTGTCAGCTCCTGGCCGACTCCCACCTCGGTGGAGAGGTCAGGAGTTTCATTGGGTTCGCGTCGTATTATCGACGGTTTGTTGCTGATTTTGCAACAATTGCTAAACCCCTGCACGCTTTAACATCTAAAGGGGTTCGTTCCACTGGGGTCAAGAGGAGGAGGCTGCGTTCCGCTCCCTTCGGGACGCCCTGGTGAAAGCCCCTCCCTTGATTTACCCTGATTTTTCGAAGCCCTTTTTGCTCGACACCGATGCGAGCAACACGGGTATTGGGGGTGTGCTTTCCAGGTGGTTGATGGCGTTGAACGGGTGGTCGCGTACGGTAGTCGGGTGTTGTCTCCTGCGGAGCAGAGATATTGTGTCACCCGTAGAGAACTGTTGGCAATTGTTTTTTTCATCCAACAGTATCGCCCATATCTGTACGGTCGGCATTTCACCGTCCGCACAGATCATGCGGCACTACAGTATGCCCTGCGAGTTCAACAACCATCGGGACAGTTGTCTCGATGGTTGGAGGTTCTCCAGATTTTGATTTTGAGACCACTACCGTAAGGGTGTTCGCCATACCAACGCGGACGCTCTTTCACGCATGCCTACCACCTCGGAATGTGCATGCCTCCTGGGTCGGGACGTTGCAGACCTTCAGGGGACGCATCGGTTCCGATCCTGGCAGCCACCGACGACGACGAACCACTGCCTGATAATTCGATAGAACAGGGAAGGGATTCCCTGTTGGGGTTGCCCGTCACTGAGTGGGGGCGCCTCCAAATGGAGGATACCTCCCTCCTCGGGTGGCGTCGTCGCGTCGGGGTGCTGGGCGGTGAAAGGTGATTCAGGTGCATGGGAAATGGTACAGGGTCTGCTCATGCATTGGGACGGCAAATCACAGCGACATCGGCTGGTCGTCCCTTCTGAGTTGCGAGGCAAAGTGGTGTGGGCCGCGCATGAGCGCCTGTTACATCTGGGGACTCTAAAGACCCTTGCACTGATACAACTAGATTTTTTTGGCCTGGTATGACAAAGGATGTTGGGGATCTTTTGAGTTCATGCCCGCGGTGTGCGCAACGGAAACCGCCGGCACGGGAGTCTAACCCGCCTTTACAATCAATCAAGGTGTCCAGAATAAATGAGCTTGTCGCGCTGGACATCTTGGGCCCATTTCCCGCCACCCCAGGGGCAATAGGTATTTGCTGACAGGGTCGAGTATTTTACGCGCTGGCCCATGGCCTGGCCCTTGCCAACCAGTCGGCAGCAGCCATCGTGGACGCCTTTGTTCAGGGATACGTCCTGGACAAAGGTGCTCCGGAACGGCTGCTGACCGACCAGGGTAAAANTTTTTCCAGCAAATTACTTAAACAAGTCTGTGACCTCTTAGGCACAAAGAAAATTCGGACCTCCCCGTATCACCCACAGACTGACGGAATGGTCGAGCGCCTGCATCGCACCATTTCGTCAATGATGGCACAGCAGGTCTCAGATTCACAGACTGATTGGGACCTGCATATTCAGGGGTCTTGGCGGCATACCGGATGGCACCCCATGCAGCTACGGGATTTTCCCCTTTTACCTTATGTACGGTCGCGAACCCGACCCGCCTGTTCGCGCCCAGCTGCAGATCCCGGACCCGCAAGGAAAAACTAAATTGGCTGACCACGTCAAATTTAATCTGGCTAAATTAACAGAGGCGCGGGATGCTGCGAGTTTGAACTCGGACCGCCGTCAAAGGCGAACGAGCGCCTCAGCTGGTCGGCGCATGTAATACAGTGGAAACCGGGGGACAGGGCATGTTGCACTGTCCCCAAGTGCCCCTGGCTACCTCCCTAAGCTGGCGCGGCCGTGGCGGGGCCCTGTGGAAGTGGTCGAGGTCTTGCGACCACAGTGCGTGCGCATTCGATGGGGAAGCGGCGATGGTTCGTGCACCCCTCTCGTTGAAACCCTTCGTTGCGGTACACAAACCACTTCACACATGCGCGGCCAGACGTGTGGGGGTCGACCGACTCACTAGGTCCGTCTCCACCGCGCTCACCTAATGCCTTGCCGGCCGTGCCACCTCCAGGTGCATCGGGACTGACGGGCTCACGCCGACCACCCTTCTGGGATACCAACAGTCACGCGGCATCAGAGGAGGTCTCACTCCGGGACGGACGATTACCACCTGACGGTCCGCCACCCGGGGTTTCCCCGTGTGAGGGGCCCGCCGCAAGGACACGCGCAAAAATGCGCAGACTGTTGTGAAACCGCAAGATGTGTATATATGTTGTGTTCATTGTGTGTTTGTGGGGGGGGTGTGTTCCCTGCCCTTTGAATTTACATACGTTGTGCTCACCTGCTGTTGTGTGTATGGTGGCTTCGCTGCAAATTGTATATAGCTTGTTCTTACGGAATTCGTATTTATTCATGGGGGGTGCGTCGGTTGTTTTTTCCTTGCCGTTGCATTTTTTTTTGTGTTCTTGTTACCGTTCTTGTTATTGTTGATAATTAATGAGGCACACGCGCGTTACGGTAAAAATTCATTTTTATTGTCATTCTGTATGTTGGCAGCCGGACGGCTGCGAGCTATGTAGGGGGAGTGATGTAGGGATGTTAGAGAGAGGGCCGTTATGTATGGCAGTCTATGGGAAAGAAACACAGTGGGCGGGGCTACGTGTGTGCACAGGGAGATGCCCTCTGCGACGTCCGAGCCAGACACCCTGGGGGGGCTGGTTTGGCGTTATGATCCCCGGGCCCACCCTCAAGGAGGGTTGGGTATAAAGGGGACGTTATATGGGCTCGGGAGTCAGTTATGTTATAGTTAACTAAGAAGACGAAGACGTCTGAGATAGAGCCCTGGACTCCCTCGTTCGATGTCCTTGTCAGGGCGAACAGGACCGAGCCAGCGGCGTGGTCCCGAAGCCAGAGCCGGTGCTCTTCTAAGAGCTGGTCTGGGACTCCGGGTACCGGCCGACTTACCAGTGTCGGGCCAAGTAGCCTCCCTAGCCCAGTAGTGGAGGACTGTGAGGTAGGCTAGGACTTAGCTAGGAGTTGTATTCTTAGCTAGTCGGGTGAGGGGCCGATACCCCTCCAGTGTTGTATGTCACATACAAGTTGTGTTAAATAAATATCCGTGTGCCTCAACCTCGGAGTCAAGTGTCTTCACCGGTACTTCACTGGTATTGGGGCGGTGTTGTCTCAGTCAAAAGGTGGAGTTGAACGCGTGTGGCGTATGGTAGTCGGGTTTTGTCTCCCGCGGAAACCCGCTACTGCGTCACTCGCAGGGAACTTTTGGCCATTGTTTTTTTTCTCGCAATTTCGACCGTATCTGTACGGTCGTCGTTTATTGTCCGCACGGACCATGCGGCCTTCAGTATGCTCTTAAGATGGACCAGCCATCCGGACAATTGGCGAGGTGGCTGGACACGCTGCAAGAATTTTCCTTCCAATTACCATAAGGGTGTGCGTCACGCTAATGCGGACGCCTTTCCAGGTTGCCGCAACATCCCCTTGCGCGTGTGCGTGGGGACGCATAGGTGTGGACCGATTCAGCTCCCCCCTAGCGTGCGCTGGCGGTTGATGTGCCTGAAACTCCGCTTAAGCCGGGACCGGTTGATGGGGGCGGCTGATGGGATTTGCGTCTCCCAAGGTCTGTGTGGATTCGGGAGCAAATGATGGATGACTCCTTGGTAACGTTACGAAGCAAGGAGAAGGCAAGAGGGGACTCGGTGCGGGCGGTGTACCGGCCGCTTCCAGATGGGTTGCTGATGTGGAGGGAAGGGATACAGGAACGCTGGCGTCTTGTTGTCCGGTATCCGGTACGAATTGATTAGGTCTCTCATGTACACCTTTTACATCTGGGGGTGCAGAAGACCCTATTGAGCTGCAGCGAGATTACTATTGGCACGGCATGACGACAGATGTCGTCGGTCACGTTCGCGGTGTCCCGATTGTGCCCGCCGCAAGCCACCTAAACATCCATATCCGCCGATACAATCTATTCAGGTATCTCGAGTTAATGAACTGGTGGCGTTAGATATTTTGGGACCCTTTCCGCCATCCCTAGGGAAATAAGTATTTGCTGGTGGGGGTGGAGTACCTCTCCCGCTGGCCGATGGCCTGGCCTTTGCCTACCAGTCAGCGGCGTCTATCACTGACGCCTTTTTATTTGGGTATGTTATGGACAAGGGGCGCCGGAAGGCTCCTTACAGACCAAGGCCGGAATTTTTCGTCTAAATTGTTGGGAGAGGTGTGTACCTCTTGGAACTAAAAAGATACGGACATCCCCCTACCACCCACAAACGGATGGTATGGTGGAACGGTTAAATCGGACCCTGTCCGCCATGCTGTGCCATCAGTCAGTGAAAATCAATCAGATTGGGATTTGCATATCCCTGGGGTGCTTTCGGCGTATCGCATGACGCCCACGCGGCTACTGGATACTCGCCGTTCTTTCTTATGTACGGCCGTGAAAACGTGCCGCCGATTAATGAGCAGTTGGGAACCGGAGCGAGGGCCTGCTAAACCTCTCCGATTATATTCGGGATAACGTTGCCGTGTCACTGAGGCGAGGGAGGCCGCATGGCTACGGCCAAAGTCAGGCCCGGAACGAGCGGTTGCTCGACGTAAGGGGAGTGCCCCTGGAAAACGGGGGACCTGGCCTGGCTTCATTGCCCACAAGTGCGGCCAGGTACCTCTCCTAAATTACATAAAC
This sequence comes from Lethenteron camtschaticum, assembly GCA_018977245.1. Lineage (NCBI taxonomy): Eukaryota > Metazoa > Chordata > Hyperoartia > Petromyzontiformes > Petromyzontidae > Lethenteron > Lethenteron camtschaticum. The sequence goes on along the minus strand of WFAB01001867.1, from coordinate 23,712 downwards.
CATGGCAAGGGCCGGTCCGCCTCATTGAGGTTCCCAACCCCAGTGTGTTCGGGTTGGTTCGCGGCGCTGGTTCGTACATACATCTCGGTTGAAGCCATACTTGCCCCGTGACCTGATGCGTCATCTCCTGAGGTTGCCTTGCCGGGGTCTGTTGCTCCGACTCGCCCTTGCCTGTGCCTGCTGACCTTGCAAGAGCGCCTGTCGTACCCCTTACGACAAGCCAGCCGGACGCCGCAGGAGGGAGGACGTTCCGCTCGCGGGATGCCGACCAGGGCCGCGGAATCTACGGGACCTGCAGCCTTCCTACCCCTCCACGGACGCGATTACGGGACGTCTCTGAACGCGACCGGACGGTGGCAGGCCTTCAATGGCGACGGACGAACTTGCTCCTGTCGCCCTTAAAACCCTGCCACGTTCCCGCTCGGCGGGTGGGCTGCCGACGTCCGGGACGGCCCGGCTACCCGTACTCGCTCGAAATCCCTCACATTTCGTTAACTTGTGTTGTGTTCTTGTTATATTGTTGTTGCATGCTTCGTGTCTTTTAACGTGTTGGTCCTTTACACCCGCATTGCTTGTTAAGTTGTAGTTCAGCCGAGGTCGGCTGGATTTTCTCTACGGGGAGGGTGATGTAATGCGGGCGTAAACGACATTCCGGAAGTGACGTCATGAGGGGAGGAGTTAGGTCACGTGGAGGAGAGGGTCAGGTCTATAGAGGGAGAGGAACCGGAAGAGGAGGGGGAGTGACGGGAGACCAGGAACGAGTGAGGCCACGTAGGGCGAGAGCGGAGAGTGGCGAGATCGCCACGGACACGGGGAGCGGGATCGGCACCGTCGGCCAGCGGTGACCGACCCGAAGCAGCGAGGAGGCTGCAGTTGGCAGCGGGTCTGCATACGGAGTTGGCAGCGGGAGTCTGCATACGGAGTTGGCAGCGAGTCTGCAAGGAGAGGAAGGAGGCTACAATAGCGATAGCAGCCGGGGGCTACAAGTAGAGTGTCTCTAAGAGAGTGCCGTGAGGGAAAAGACAAGAACCCAATAAAGGACACGAAGTCAGAGAGAAGCGTCCGAGTCCTTTATTACACATGTACACTCGCGTGTGTATGTACACTGCATTGTATGTCTGTATGTACGCCCCTGTACATGCACACTCGTGTGTGTATGTCTACTCGCCCGTGGTTTTTAAGGAAGGATATGGTAGCAATAACGTACTCAGTCATTTTTAAAAACTAATCAGGTTTTTATTAATCTGCAAGAATAATGACGTTAAAACTCTATCGAAATCTTTATTAATATTCATTTTGTCAAACAGTTATGGAACGAGACGAATTATGTTACTTTCATGGAATTTAATAGTTTAAAATATTCTCTAAATCAAACACGAAAACGTCGATTGATCATTCCCCATTGACGTCATTATCGATTGAAGCTTTTCATCCTGAAGTCAAAGCCATCAAACACAGGAACAACGAACCTGAAATCCACGTACATCCTTAAAACGATAATCTGCAGTAGTTTTTATTAAACAATGAGGAAAATGATTCTTTTTTTATATTGAGCAAAGTTGTGAACACAGTCTTTCTCCAACTTTAGCTCAACAAAATCACTTAACAACGAGAGTAAAATCAGGAATTGAACCACCTCACAACCACTGCGCATCACACTACATCAACAAGTAGTCCGAAATGACTACGAAGCACCACCTTCACATGACAAAGTCTGGAATAAACAAGACAACACGCTCACATCATTTGCTGTGAGAAGATTACAACACATGCCACTTCCGGCATAAGCACCAGCCGTTTAACAGCCCCGATGATCCAACTACCAGACGAAGAAATGTATCTTTCGAAGTATAAAATTGTTGCCATCCTGAAGTAAGCGAACACTTATGGAACTTAAAAGGAATACTTTCATCTGAACACATTATAGAGCATTACAACATCACTCCAGCTCGGAGTACTGGAAATCACCAAAAAAACATATCTAAGAGACACGAATATACACAGGGCAACAGGTAACAGATGTACTCAATACGTTTGAGTCTTCAGCCACTCCACTACATCCAGACATCTCTCCGGATCCAACTTCATTTACAATCCGCATATCAATCTACATAGCGTAACTAATCTGGCCACTGTAATTAAACTTCAACATGTGTGTACATCCCACTGTTTGAATAATTACATACATCTCCATGCATAATTCCGTGTTTAGTATCTAGCTTAAGCCTGAATACATGTGTGCATCTCACCGCATACATCGCGTTAATTTGCTAATATTCACCCTGCAATGTTAAGGAACGATCAGGGCTATATTCATCTACAACAATATTAACGTTAAAACTCGCATCAAAATCTGTATTAATTCTCTTGGTCAACAGTAAGGAACTAGGATAATTATTTCACTTTCAGAAATTCAACAGTAATAAAATATTCTCAAATCAAACATGTCAACGTCGCTTATTAACTCCAAATTGAAGTCCTTTCGATGTAACCTCTTCGTCAATATGACTACAGCGGACTACAGCACCAGCTTGACGTGACCAAGTCGAGAAACAACTTAAACACTGTGAGACGGAACTCGACACAAAACTCACGACAAAATGCAAAACCGAAATGGGAAATACAAAACCGCACACACCGGCACACGTGTAGTTCGAGCGCAAGCGGGTTTCGCTGCTGGCCTGTGGGCCAATCACACGGGCCGGGGCGTTGGGGGGCGGAGCCAGAATGGGGGCGTGTGTGACGTCCCCGCTCACCTCGCGTCCAATGGGAAGCGAGCTGAGTGGGGGGGCGGGGCCAGCGGGGCGCGATGGAGGGGCGAGATCTCGACCATGTGCCGGAGCAAATGCAAACAAATGGAATTAAATGAACTAAAGTAATGCCTTCACTACAGTAAAGTAATGCCTTCACTATTTAAGGCCACCCCACAGAGACGATCACCCCTCTCTGTGCCTGTGTTGCCCGCTCTGTGTATCTTGGTGATATCTGTCTGCTTATATGTCTGTCTATAATTTTTTCTGGTTAGATTTTATGTCGCTATTTCATTATACCTGATGATGATTGCTTGTGTTGCAATCGAAACGTCGTATGCTATTATTTAATTTATTATTTTTTACTTTATACGTGACTTTACCGAAAGAACCAAGAATAATTCCTGCAGTCACGAAAGCTTTAAATCTAAAAATGGGGCCACTATTTAAAATATTATTAATAATTCCAAGCGTTTGGAGTGGAAACAGAGAAGGAATTAGAATTGAATGCCTTTTTTTCAAAAGTATAACGTACTTCAATGTTGTGGGGCATCTAAGATTTGTATCGTCAGTTTAACCTGTGAAAATAATCACAAAACCCGCTATCCTCGTCTGCTGCTGTGTGTATGCACATGGATCTGTACTGCTGTGTATGTCCACTCGTGTGTATATTCACACTTGTTTATGTGGATATGTACATGCGTGTATGTGTGTATAGGTATGTACAATCATTTGTTCGCACATTTATTTGTGATGTCAAACGCAATCCCTTTGTACGTACACTGCTGTGTATGTACACTCGTGTGTGTATGCGCACTTGTATGCATGTGTACCCGTGTGTGTATGTATGAGGCAGTGTGTATGCACATTCGTGTATGTTTCTACACCTCTGCGTATGTCCACTCGTGTGTGGGTGTGTGTACATGGGGTGTATATGTGTACTCGTGTATGATTATGTATTGGAACAAACAAATTATTTTAATATTGTGTCGTACAAAGAATTTAGGGCAACGTGGTAGGAATGAGACTCCCGCTCGTGGTGCTCAATGAATGAAAACAGCGCCACTGAGCAGACAGAGCCCCGCCCTACAGCTCGTGCGTGTGACTTCATGAGTGTGACGTCATGTGACCAGCGGACTGCCACGATGCTGCCAGGTAAGGGTAAACTTGTGTGATGGAGATGCTTCACCTGAAACTCGCCTCCACACGTGTTCGCTATGAACATTGTAGCAATAAGCGAATCAGTCATCTTTAGCCTATCAGGTCTTTATTGTTCTGCAAGTATATTAACGTTAAGACTCGTAGAAACATGCACACTCTTGTGTGAATGCACACCGCTGTATATACAGTCGTGTTGGATGCACACTCGTGTGTATGCTCGTCCGTGTTTTTTTAAAGGAAAATATGGTAGCAATAACGTACGATCAGTCATCTTTAAAAACAGGTCTTTATTAATCTGCAAAAAACTCACATTAATACTCGAATCGAAATCTTTATTAATACGCATGCTCAAACAGGAAAGGAACGAGGCAAATTATTTCCCAATAGGAATTCAACAGTTAAAAGATATTCTTAAAATCAAACAAGGAAACGTCGATTTCCACTTTGACGTCCTTTTCCACTGAAGCCATTCGTCCAGAAGTCCAAGCCATCAAACACAGGAACAACGAACGTGCAATCCACGCACACTCTGAAACTTATTATTTGAAGTTAATTAATTTATTACACAATCATGAAAATTAAAGAACATGTTTAAAATATTGAGCAAAGTTGTGGTCACAGACTTTCTCCAACTTAAGCTCAACAAGACCACTTAACCACTAGAGTAAAATCAGGAATTGAACCACCTCACAACCACTGCACATCACACCACATCAACAAGTAATCCGATAGGACTACAAAGCACCACCTTAACGTGACGAAGTCTAGAATTCACAAAACACCACGACACAATTAATAACAGTATTTTCTGGTGACTGTGAAGATTTTATTTCGTGAAAATGCCTTCCACACACAGGCTTCTTACCCGTGTGTGTTTTCTGGTGATTGCGAAGATTTGATGAATCTGCAAATGCCTTCCCACACACAGAGCAATTGAATGGCTTTTCACCCGTGTGTGTGTTATGGTGAGTGTGAAGATTTTGTTTAATTGAGAATGATTTCCACAAAGAGAGCACTTGAATGGCTTCTCACCTGTGTGTGTTTTCTGGTGAGTGTGAAGAGTTGATTTCTGTGCAAATACTTCCCGCACAGAGCATTGAACGGCTTCTCGCCCGTGTGTTTTCTGGTGATTGCGAAGAGTTGATGATCTGCAAATGCCTTCCCACACAGAGCAATTGAACGGCTTCTCGCCCGTGTGTGTTTTCTGGTGATTGCAAAGTGTTGATTTCTTGCAAATGCCTTCCACACACAGAACAATTGAACGGCTTCTCGCCTGTGTGTTTTCTGGTGACTGTGAAGATTTGATGAATCTGCAAATGCCTTCCCACAGACAGAACAATTGAATGGCTTTTCGCCCGTGTGTGTGTTCTGGTGAGTGTGAAGATTTTTTGTTTCTGAAAATGCCTTTCCACAAAGAGAGCAGTTGAATGCCTTCTCACCCGAGTGTGTTTTCTGGTGCTTGTGAAGATATGCTTTACGTGCAAACGCATTCACACAAACAGAGCAATTGAATGGCTTTATAATTATTATAATCGCATTGTGACCGCATTATAATTTGCTGAATGTGCAATCTCAATGAATTTGAATAGCTTTTTACAGTATTTATTAACTATTAACCGCACAATCCAAATCAAAACTCGATGAGCGTATTTATTGTTCCAGTTGTAACGTGTTCATTCGTTCTTTGTTAGATCTAGTAATGTCATCATCATCATCACGATCAATGGAAAAGGTGCATAGATGTGAACTGCACATTTTGTACTTCTGCGTTTAAGTATACCATAAACCACAACATAGGAAACACCACAACAAGATGAGCACTCGAGTGTGTACGTACACGTATGTGTGTGCATATGTATGTATGTACAATCGTGTATGTTCACAGTGGAACGCAATCCTTGTGTACGAACACTGCTGTGTATGTACACTCGGGTGTATATTTACACTCGTTTATTCGTGAATGTGTGTCGGTATGTACAATAATTTGTTCGCATATTTGTTTGTGTAGTAGAGCTCAATCCCTGTGCATGTACACTGCGTTGTATGTCTGCATGTACACCCCTGTACATGCACACTCGTGTTTGTATGCACACCGCTGTACATATATACAGTCGTGTTTGGATGCACACTCGCATGTGCATATCTAATCTTCCGTGTTTCTTAAGGAAGGATATTATAGCAATAACATAAATCAGTCATGTTTAAAATCAAATCAGGTCTTTATTAATTTTCAAGAAGATTAATATTAAAACTCGCATTACATTTTAAAAAATCTATTCGCTTGGTCAAACAGTTAAGAAACTAGGAAAATTATTTCACTTTAGGATTTCAACAGTTATAACATTCTCAAATCAAACACGTAAACATCGATTAATCATTCCCAAATGACGTCCTTATCGATTGAAGCCATTCGTCCTGAAGTCCAAGCCACCAAACGAATTAACAACGAATGTGCAATCGATGCCACTAGCAGTCGCCGCCCGCTTCGCGGGCGGTGTGTATATGCTTGGTTGGTGGGGAGTTGAAAGTGGCTGGACACAATAGACATGTTTTGGTGATTTTTTATGTTTATTTTGTGAGGTTATATGCATTTTTATGAGACGCTCAATCGACAATATTAAAGAATGCAACTTATTCAAATATAGAATGCAACTTATTCAAATATCTGCCGATACACGATATTCTTCGTGTACACTCCGTCTTCCTCCTCGTCGTGAGGTCCCTCAATAAGCGCCTTGATGTTGGATCTTGCCGTGACTCGCGATAGTGTCACGTACAGTTGGCCGTGCGAGAAGCATGGCGTTGGTAGATATAATCCCAGGTTGTGAACAGTTTGCCCTTGCGCCTTGTTGATGGTCATCGCGAATGCTGGGACAATGGGGAACTGCATGCGCCGAAGTCGAAATGGGAAGTCCTTCGTGTCCAATTCTCGGCGGATATGGTTGTTCTCAAGCAGCGAGTCCAAGACCAAGTGTGGGTACTCGGAAAGCTGCGGGAGGTCGTCAAAGTCCGACAGAGCCATCCCACCTGCCGTGAGTAACTCGTGGAGGCTGTTAATGGTCTTGAACTTTACCATTTCTTTTTTTCTTTGATGCTGCTAATCCTGCATAATGTACGGGTATAAGTAGTACTAATCACATACCTGCATTTCCCATATCCCTCCCTTTGATGCTGCTAATCGTGCATAATGCACGGGCATAAGTAGTACTAATCACATACCTGGATTTCCCATATCCCCTCCCATTGATGCTGCTAATCCTACATAATGCACGGGCATAAGTAGTACTATTCACATACCTGCATTTCCCATATCCCCTCCCTTTGATGCTGCTAATCCTGCATAATGCACGGGCATAAGTAGTACTAATCACATTCCTGCATTTCCCATATCCCCTCCCTTTGATGCTGCTAATCCTGCATAATGCACGGGCATAAGTAGTACTAATCACATACCTGCATTTCCCATATCCCTCCCTTTGATGCTGTTAATCCTGCATAATGCACGGGCATAAGTAGTACTAATCACATACCTGCATCTTAAACAACTACGCTGGTTTGGTCGTCTGCGTGCGTATCTGGACGTTAATTTATTCACGGACCCGCCCAAACAGCTAGCTCTGATTCGTCGATAAAAATAATAAAACAGCCGGCAAAAAGCCACAGCTCACTTTCATTCAACAAATATGAATAAATAAACCTGCACACAACAGCGTCTCTTCGGTCAACAATTGCACCTACTTTCACGCAACACCATTTCACAGTGATGGTCGCAACGCAAAATCTACTGTAGGTACAGTGTTGCTGTTGCACCCGCCGAACACTGCGTTCTGGTGGCGATATCTCCCCAACGAAGAACGTCCGCGGTGCAACCAAGAACCCTCCACTAATCAAATAGCCACATACATTTTCAATTCCAGAACTTTCAATAAAATCTGTTCATTATTGGTGGGGTTCGGTTCGACGGCCCAGTGGACAAAACTGACCACTCTTTCGTACGCAGCTCCATCAATATTGCGCCCATTCCCTTGAAACCACTGTGCTTAATCTTTCATTGGGCCGAAACAATGTGTGCAAAGTGGCCCTGCACAGTTCCCTACATATCAACCAGCGCTCGAGAAATTCTGTCGGTGTTGCCTTCAATCTCATTGGACTAATTTATCCCTTACATTTAATTGCCTCAAAGTGGCCTGCGTGCTTTGTGGCAGCAGCACGCGTCAGTCAGTCATTCGTCCATTTCCAAACAAGCAGAATCACACAGAAGGTAAGTGCTGTGTGATAGCATAGGTATGCCAAGGTCTGCGCCGCAGTGGTGCAGTGCACTGTGGGCGCACATCCTGCGCTGTGTGAGTGTGGTGTGTATGCAAGTGTGCGAATGGTTGTTACGGTTATATACGTATATTTATGTATATACGTATTTTTCTGGAAAAATGGGTGCTGCGTGCTGCGATTAGTGGAGTCCCCAAACAACTTTACCTTACGAGTAGGCAGGGGTCGCTATACAGTGAGTCTTAGCGGACTGAGCTGGCAGCTTCACCTGCCGGGACCACGGCCAGTTGCGTAGCGCCCCCTACAGTTTCGCCCATGGTCAATACCCCATGGGGCAACCCAGCTGACTGTTTGATGGGTACAATGGGTACTTTTCGGTTTATCCGGCTTATTACCATTATTATGTATTGACGTTGATCACGTCTCCATGGACGGCTTGCTGTCTACTTCGGTTGTGTAATTCAGATGTTGTGCATGCTGCTGCTGGTAAGGGCATGTGTTGCATAATATGCAGCATGTGTCCGCGTATCATGTTTGCCACGGATGCAGTTGGCGTTACTGTACATTTATGATGTTTTGGAGTGCCAATCCTATGCACTTTGAAATGTAATAAGCTGTCTAAAAAGGTTTCAGCCCAGCTCCCGCCGCTGTTACTCTCTGGCCGTTGCACAAGCCATATCGGAATTTGCGACATGCTAAAACAATGAGTACAGTGTGACACACCCGGGTAACTCCCGGGATCAAAATGGCCATTGGAAAGTGATCGCTTTATTGAGATGATTATGGTACTACCACAGGGTATTGTGAACGGTTCAGGAGGAGGAGAGGTCTGGATTTCTAAGTCTCACAGTACCGGTAAGAAGCGCCGGTGGGGGATGCCCTCCACTGGGGTACAAATTCTGTCATTATTAGTATACGATCATGCAATGTTTCTATCTGCAAGCTGTCATAACTGAAACGATCCCCGTTATTGTTCGATTGAGAAATGGAGTGACCCACACCTCTGATATCATATGTGAGGAACCCAAAAATCTGATGCATGCGTAAAACACCCACAATGGGAATACGTAAACGTAAAAACACCAACAAAATATTTTTATATAAGAAAAAAATAGGTGGCCCATAACGGATTTGTCTGTGTGTGTACATACAGACGGAGGATGCAGGGGCTAACCTGTGTGCGATCGGAACGGTGCAATTTCTGACCAATGTCACTGTGGATGGCGCACACGCTGACGCACACCGGAGCTGTGTCTTTGCGATGCAAGGGCATGGTGGATGGTGGAGCGCATATGGATGGTGCGTTACGAATAAAATAAAACAAAACAAACCGCTGGAAGCAGCCATGCGAGCAGGCTACCTTGAGAGCGATCGCGAATGGGTTGCGTGTCTGGAAGAATCCTCGCTCTTTCAGATGCCGTACCAGCTTCGTCTACTCTTCGCTACCATTCTGCTGTATTCCATGCCAGCAGATACCAAGGCTCTCTGGGATAAATTCTACGACGAATTGGCTCGCGATTACGAGTACCAGTACCGCCAGCTGACCAACAAAGAAGAAATGGTAAATCTTCTTGGTTCTTTCGGTAAAGTCACGTAGAAGGGAAATAATAAAATAATAAAAATAAAATATAATAAAATCATTCTCACGACGTTTTGGCCACAACGCAAGCAGCCGTCCTCAGGTGAAAACCAGGTCTGTCGAGGCGACAGCGTCTGAATGAAACAGCACACGTGCTTGGAGCATATATATAAGCTGGGTTCGAAGGGGGGAAAGGGCGCCTTGACATAATAATTTACATATCAAGAGGAATTTAGCATATTTATGGGAAATGCAGGTATGTGATTAGTACTACTTATGCCCGTGCATTATGCAGGATTAACAGCATCAAAGGGAGGGGATATGGGAAATGCAGGTATGTGATTAGTACTACTTATGCCCGTGCATTATGCAGGATTAGCAGCATCAAAGGGAGGGGATATGGGAAATGCAGGTATGTGATTAGTACTACTTGTGTAAGTGCATTATGTAGGATTAGCAGCATCAATGGGAGGGGATATGGGAAATGCAGGTATGTGATTAGTACTACTTATGCCCGTGCATTATGCACGATTAGCAGCATCAAAGGGAGGGGATATGGGAAATGCAGGTATGTGATTAGTACTACTTATACCCGTACATTATGCAGGATTAGCAGCATCAAAGAAAATAAAGAAATGGTAAAGTTCAAGACCATTAACAGCCTCCACGAGTTACTCACGGCAGGTGGGATGGCTCTGTCGGACTTTGACGACCTCCCCCAGCTTTCCGAGTACCCACACTTGGTCTTGGACTCGCTGCTTGAGAACAACCATATCCGCCGAGAATTGGACACGAAGGACTTCCCATTTCGACTTCGGCGCATGCAGTTCCCCATTGTCCCAGCATTCGCGATGACCATCAACAAGGCGCAAGGGCAAACTGTTCACAACCTGGGATTATATCTACCAACGCCATGCTTCTCGCACGGCCAACTGTACGTGGCACTATCGCGAGTCACGGCAAGATCCAACATCAAGGTGCTTATTGAGGGACCTCACGACGAGGAGGAAGACGGAGTGTACACGAAGAATATCGTGTATCGGCAGATATTTGAATAAGTTGCATTCTATATTTGAATAAGTTGCATTCTTTAATATTGTCGATTGAGCGTCTCATAAAAATGCATATAACCTCACAAAAATAAACATAAAAAATCACCAAAACATGTCTATTGTGTCCAGCCACTTTCAACTCCCCACCAACCAAGCATATACACACCGCCCGCGAAGCGGGCGGCGACTGCTAGTTCCAGCTCAGACATGATCATCGAAATCATTTCCAAAGAAGTGTGGGGTCCTGCGAGAGCAGGTCCTGACTACAAACAGCTGGGCAGCAGAATCGGAAGTAGCTGCGTCGCCCTCGAAATGTGATGTTGCTGCTGTTGTTGTCGCTGCTGTTGTTGCTGCTGTATTGCTTCTGTTGCTGTGATATACGCAGGGAGGTGGTGTTCCGTGATGGGATGACGCCTTTGATTAAAGCCTCTGACCAAACTCACCCGATTGACGCCCTTGATCGTCGAATTTGATCAACTCTGATATTGTATACTCTCACATGTTAAGCTCTATCATAGTGAAACATAATATTATAACCTATGAAGTACAACCTATCCATTGTAACGCTGTAAAAGAATATTACCTATTGGGTTTCACTCCATCGTTGAGAAGGCCGCTCTCTTCCTATTATAAAGTTACATGCTAATTTCTCTGCATTCACTTTAAATCGAGGACAATGTTTTTCCATTTATTCAAAATAAGCGCACAATTACACACTGAGATGCACTTACATATTCATGCATGAAGCACAATGGGCACATTACTTTTCGGTATGTTAATAGACATGCGGATTGTACCTTCCAAAACTAACAATCGAATGCAAATATCCTGAAAGACAAAGGATTGGATCCTAGGGGGGAGTTATAAGGCGGCTCAGAAGCAGAGCTCAATGCCATTTCGAGAGGGAATTTGATGAGGTTGGACGCTCGACTCGTCGCTCTGCTGAACGCCCTTCAACCGCGAGACAACGCAGCCTGGCGAGCACAATTGCCGAGTCGACTTTGCGTCGGGAGAGTTCGTGGCGACATCTTCAGACGGGTTCCAGACATCGATATACCGTGAATCTCCAAGTAAGTGTCTTTTTTCGCGGACAAACTCTTAAACGTGTTCGTCGTCAAATAAGCGGCATTTTTTTGCGTCTCGGTTAGACGCGAGCGTCGTTCTTGTTTTAGCAGTTAACAAAAAACGCTAAACATCCTTGCGGACGATAGCGTACTTTTGCCTCGATAACACCGCTACTGTTACTACACTCACATGGAGCAGATACGCTCTCCACAGCCTCACGCACACGGAGACAAGAAGCCATTCAATTGCTCTGTGTGTGGGAAGGCATTTTCACGGCCATCACATCTTCAGAGACACCAGAGAACACACACGGGCGAGAAGCAATTCCCGTGCTCTGTGTGTTTGAAGGCATTTGCACACTCATCAACTCTTCAAAACCACCAGAGAACACACACGGGCGTGAAGCCATTCCTGTGCCCTCTGTGTGGGAAGACATTTGCACAGGCATCAACTCTTCAAGATCATGAGAAAACACACACGGGCGAGAAGCCATTCCTGTGCCCTCTGTGTGGGAAGACATTTGCACAGTCTTCACATCTTCAGAGTCACCAGAGAACACACACGGGCGAGAAGCCATTCCTGTGCCCTGCGTGTGGAAAGACATTTTCACAGTCGTCAACTCTTTACAGGCATCAGAAGGTCCACAATGATAGGAAACTGAAATCAAAAGCTGAAATTCAAGGTGCTGCAATGAGTCCTGAAGAAGTTTCCACCTTCGATCCCATGCAATTGGATCCTGAGAGATGGCTGGATGTAATGGAGTGGCTCGAGGATCAACCAGAGAGCTCGGGGTGACTGAAAAAATATATGTCATGTGGTTATACCTATTAAGCCGTATCGAGTACTTTTGTGTGTAATTTTAGTTTTACAGTTTTTGTGAGTTTGACGTGCACAGTGGTGGTTTGTAATGTTATGGGATTACTTGCCGAAGTGGTGTGATGAGCACTGGTTGTGAGAGGGTTCAATTGTAGTCGTTAGGTGTCCCTGTTGAGCTAAAGTTGGAATGCGTGTGTAGGTACATCTTTACTCAACATTTTAAACGGGTTTTTTCAAGTATATAGCTTTTTTTTTATTGGTATTAATCGACTTTAGATAACCGATTTCATGAACATTGATGACGCGTTCGTTGGATATATGGCCTTGACTTCAACATAGACGCACAGTGAACACATGTGGTGAACTAATAAGGAAATCATGGGGAATGATACTTTAACGCTTTGGTTTTCCTGGAACGGAAATGGTTTGCATTGTACTGGAAATGTGTGAACATAGGACGTAAAAATGATTGCAGATGAATAAAAATGTATTTTTAACAAATGTTTCGTACGGTCTTTATTTTATAATGTTCCTAGCAATAACATGTTAAGATAATTTCAGGTAGAGGATCTCCGTCACACAAGTGTGCCCTTAACCGGCAGCATCTTGTCTACCCGATTAACACGCGTTCCTTGAGGGGAAAGGTCCCCGTAGTTAATCGTTCATCAACGTACCAGTCACTAATCCCGAAGTATGTCGGGGATAAACTGTACTCTATAACATGTAAACTGTAATACTATAAACGATAACACTAAACATTGAAAGATTACACATCATACAGCCAACTCGTAAATGGGGCGGTATATGACAGCCTTCGCTGCTGTCGACGGGGCCAAGCAGCGAGTGTTTAACTCCATTGTTTCAGAACCCGTCTCATCACCCGGCCACAGAGCCTTATCCAAACTACATCTCCCGAACAAGGCAGCCTTCCCTATGCTGTGTATTTTAGCAGTTTATTTACGGACGCACTTGAGATATCACCCGGCCACAATTCGTCTAGAAAAGGCAGGCGACTTGTTCTACCAACATGATTTCAAGTATTCACTAAGCCCCGATTGCACTAACATACACACAGTTATGATTAATCAAAGTAAACATTAATCGCTCATCCCAGCTCAGACATGATCATAGCAAATATTTCCAAATCCGTGTCGAGTCCCACGAGAACGGGCACGTCCACAAATTGTAAACTCACATTGCATACTCTAACAATATAACCTTTAAACTATGAGCTATACATTGTAACGTTTTAAAATAACACTACAAACTAGTATAGTAAACTAAAATGTTGTGAACTCTAACAATATAAGCTATGAGCGATACATTTAACGCTATAAAATAACATCATAAAATAGTGTTACAGATTAGAACACCGCACATTGAAGTGTGCTATTCATATCTCATTCGAATTCTTAGCTTTACACCGTGGTCCTCTAAGAATCACACTATGCTCGTAAGTATGTAACATGTCTGTATGTAATATGCATGAATATATGTATGTAATATGTATTATGTAACATGTATGTATGTAACATGTATGTATGTAATATGGACGTGCAACCAAGGGTGGGATATGTGAAACGGAAGGTGCAGGATATTAGGATCAAGCTGTCCACTGCTGGATGAATGTTCCATCTCAATGGCATCAAATAGCAATATTCAGTATGACTATAAAAATAATCGCACAAACCCAACATAAGCCCCTGCAATTATGAATCGTTACAATTGTAATGACTCGTTTGATAAAAGTATTTGATCAAAGTTTGTATCCCATCACGGAACACCACTGGAACTGAAGCATATTAAGCAGCAACAACAGCAGCAGCGACAACAGCAACAACTGCAACAGCAGCAACAACAGCAACAACTGCAACAGCAACAACTGCAGCAACTGCAGCAGCAACTGCAACAGCAACAGCAACACCTTCAGAGATGCTGCGTCCTGCGGCACCATCCAGGCGAGGAAAGAAAGAGCAGAGCCCGAATCGACGGCTGCCACCCGAACATCGGCAGCTGTAGATAGCGTGATTCTAATAGGACCACGTTGTTATTATACTAATTGATGACATTCTAAACCGAGAACCTCCCAGTATCATACACCGCTCAGTAATTCCACAGCATGATACACATTACATACATATTACAGTTCACATGCCCGTACACTATTATACATATGTAGAGAAGTTCCCAGGATGCACTCGGAGACGAATGTGAGGTGTAAGGGCTTTCGCCGAGGGTTTATTAAATTATTGACATACACCAGGTGTACCAACTCCCCAGGGGTGAGGGCTGCCGGGCTCGGTCCCACTGGTGCCCCGACACAGTCGGCTGCCCCGTGCTGCCTCCTCTGCGCCGGCCGTGGGCTCAGCCAACACGGCCGGCCGAGGAGCGCAGCCACCTCCAGCCCTGGCGCTGCGCTCTGTCCTATCCCGACTCCCTTGCCCCTGGCTCCGCGTTCCACCTGACTCCGAGCCCCGACTTCAGCACAGACCCCGATTACGACACGGGCTCTACTTTCTGCAAGCCGCTAATGAAAAGAACACGGGGCGGTGGAAACACGTGCTTCCATGGGCGGTCGGGGACAGGGCATGCTTGTTTGCCCACAGGTGCCACCGGGTATATCCCCAAGTTGCTCAGTCAATTGACAGGTACGGTAGAATCATAGAGGTGAAATGGCTGCAGTGTGTACGAATGTATTTAGGACGTCGCCGTTGGTTCATCCACCCATCGCGCCTCAAGACTTATGTCCGCCCCACCCAGACAGCTCATCCCCATGTCCTGTACAGCCCAAGTCTGGTGTGTCCGACGTGGTGGGGCGCTCGGCAACGGAAACCGTACGCCAAAAGGAAATGTGACGCCCACAGTTTCCGAGCCCCAGAGGCCCGGGGTGCCTCAAGGATCCGCCGTGCGAGGAACCGGTGCCTGGATCCTGGTCATATTCTTCAAAAGAAGCCAGGGACCTGCCTAATCCTTCAAGGCTGTGGTGCGAACCCTTGACGCCCCGAAATCTACCATGGGCGAGGGACGGACGTCGAGAACCAGGTCAAAATGCGCAAGGTTGCGCTTGAAGGCTCCACGCCCAATATCAATACTGTATATTATTAATTCTGACCTTAATCCCTCCCTTTGATGCTGCTAATCCTGCATAATGCACGGACATAATGACTTTGAAACCCCCCGCCCACCTCCTACGCATTTCACAAGTAATGCAAATCACATATCTGCATTTCCCATAAACTCCTCTTGATATGCAAATTATTTTGTCAAGACGCTCTTCGATCCTCCATCCCAGCATAAATAGTCGCTCCAAGCCTGGAGCGTGACATACAGATCTGTCTACTTGACGGACCTGTTCTCCACCTGAGGACGGCTGCTTGCGTTGTGGCCGAAACGTCGTGAGAATTATTTTATTATGTTTTATTTTTATTATTTTATTACTTCCCTTCTACGTGACTTTACCGAAAGAACCAAGAAGATGTATATTGCTATTCGGTTCCATTGAGATGGAACATTCTACCAGCAGTGGGCAGCTTGATTCAATACGAGCATGGTGCGATTTTAATAATTTTGATGCGATTCTAAATCTGGCACCACCCAGGCCGCATTTACGACTCCCGATGTGCATCTACATTTAACATACATTCTAGCTCAGTGTAATTCTAATACTACATAGTGATATTCTAATCGTTTTAATCCGATCAATCCTGCACCCCCCGTTCGCATATCCGACCACCGGTTCGCATGTCCATAGATGCATATTACATACATACATACATACGAGCACAGTTCGTTTGCACGTCCACTATACATACATATGCGCAGAGTGTGATTTAAATACGATCGAAGGTGGAATCCTGAAATCAGTTATCTAAAGTCGCTTATTACCATCCAAAAAAGCGATATCAAGGAAAAAACAAGTAAAATATATCGAGTAAAGTTGTAACTACAGACTCATTCCAACAGGAACACTTGACCACGACAAGATTGTCAGGAATTGGAGGTCTCACAAACACTACTCCTCGCACCACTTCAGCAAGTAATTCGATATCAGAAATATGCACGTGACGAAATATTCTAACAAACTGCAAAACTCGAGTATCAAAATCACTGATACATCAATTTAACCTATTACTTGGTCTAAAACATACACAATTGCACACAATGTGGCTTAATATGTCTCACCAACCCAAAATAATTTCAGTTATCCGTTGCTTTAGATTTGACTTTCGAGCCACTCCATTACATCCAGCCATCTCTCGGGATCTAACTTTATGGGCTCGAAGGTGGAATCTTCTTCAGGACTCATTTCAGCACCTTTTTTGTAGCCGGGCCCTGCTCTCGCGGGACCCCACACGTCGTTGGAAATTATTGCGATGATCATGTCTGAGCTGAGAATTAAGTGGCTAAAGATGACTTTGTTTAACCATAACTGTGTGTGTAAAAATGCTAAAATAAACGTTTACACTGGATGCAACGTGTACCTATTAATCCCTGCCTCGTATTTACGACTAACGATTGCACTTGCACATAACATACATTCAATCAAAGCAAAATGCTCATACGACCATATTGTTATTCTAAGAATTGTAATGCGATGCTAACCCTGCACCCCCAACAGTTCGCATATCCGATCCGCGGTTCGATTGAACGTAAATTTTACATACATATGAGCAGAGTGCGATAATATACTTCTAATAACAGTGTGAGTTAATTATGAGTTTTTTGGCCGTGCCCTGTCCTCGTGGGACCCCACACGGATTTGGAAATAATTGCAATGACCATGAATGAGCATTATCACAGTGCGATTATAATTATTATTATGCGATTATAATCACGAACCTCCATTTATGTTGCTCAAAACTAATAATACCGTACCTCTGTTTTTGGTGTTATAAATGATGAAACTAGTTAATAGATTATTGTATTTTAATGATTTTGTTATCGTTGATAGTGTTACAGTTCACATGTCATACTTGATGATTAGGGACCGTAACGTTGCGAATAGATTTGTAATGGGGACCTTTCCCTCCAGGGACACATGTTAATGGAGAGACAGCCAAGATGCTGCCGGTTAAGGGCAGATTTGTGTGACGAAGATCTTCCACCTGAAACTCGCTTAAAACACGTTTTTGCAATGAACATTGTAAAATAAATAAACGGACAAACATTTGTTAAAATACGTTTTTATTAATCTGCAATAATTTTACGTTAAAACTCCAACCGAATATGTATTATGTTCTATGTTCAAACAGTTACAGTACAATGCAAACCATATCCGTTCCAGGAATACCAAAGCGTTAAAGTATCATTCCCATGATTTCCTTATTAGTTCACCACGTTTGTTCACTGTTCGTCTATGTTGAAGTCCAACGAACGCGTCATCCTAAAGTCGATTATTACCAACCAAAAAAAGCTTTATACTTGAAAAAAAACGTAAAAAGATGCATTCCAGCTCAACAGGAAGACTTAAACACAACAATATGTCTGGAATGAACCATCTACAACCACTGCTCATCACACACTTCACCAAGTAATCATACCTGCAGCAATAAACCTCAAACGAACTGCAAAACCAAAGGTCAGAATTAACACAATACCAGACAGCTTATAGCTATAACCGCATGCAACATTATATTTCAGTCACCACTAGCTCTCGGTTTGATCCTCGAGCCACTCCATTACATCCAGCCATCTCTCGGGATCCAACTGCATGGGATCGAAGGTGGAATTATCTTCAGGACTCATTGCAGCACCTTGAATTTCAGCTTCCTATCATCGTGGACCTTCTGATGCCTCTTTTGATGAGTGTGCAAATGTCTTCCCACACACAGAGCACAGGAACGGCTTGTCGCCCGTGTGTGTTCTCCGATGGTTTTGAAGAGTTGATGCCTGTGCAAATGCCTCCCCACACACAGAGCACAGGAATGGCTTCTCGCCCGTGTGTGTTTTCTTATGATTTTGAAGAGTTGATGAGCGTGCAAATGTCTTCCCACACACAGAGCACAGGAATGGCTTCTCGCCCGTGTGTGTTCTCTGATGGTCTTGAAGAGTTGACGATTGTGCAAATGCCTTCCCACACACAGGGCATAGGAATGGCTTCTCGCCCGTGTGTGTTCTCTGGTGTCTCTGAAGATGTGATGGCCGTGAAAAAGGACTTCCCACACACAGAGCAATTGAATGGCTTCTTGCCTCCGTGTGCGTGGGGCTGTGGAGAGCGTCTCTGCTCCATGTGAGCGTAGTAACAGCAGCGGTGTTATCGAGTCAAAAGTACGCTATCGGCCGCAAGGATGTTTAGCGTTGAGTTTTAGATTTTGTTAACTGCTAAAACAAGAACGACACTCGCGTCTAACCGAGACGCAAAAATCCCGCTAATTTGACGACGAACACGTTTAAGAGTTTATCCGCGAAAATAGACACTTACTTGCAGATTCACGGTATATCGATGTCTGGAACCCGTCTGAAGATGTCGCCACGAACTCTCCCGACGCAAAGTCGCCTAACTGTCGACACAGCAATGTGCCGATGCCGGGAGGCCAGAGGCGATGAGTCGAGCGTCCAAACTCATCAAGTTCCCTCTCGAAATGGCATTGAGCTCTGCTTCTGAGCTGCTTTATAACTCCCCCCAGGATCCAATCCTTTGTCTTTCAGGATATTTGCATTCGATTGTTAATTTTGGAAGGTACAATCCGCATGTCCATTAACATACCGAAGGGTAATGTGCCCATTGTGCTTCATGCATGAATATGTAAGTGCATCTCAGTGTGTAATTGTGCGCTTATTTTGAATAAATGGAAAAACTTTGTCCTCGATTTAAAGTGAATGCAGATAAATTAGCATATAACTTTAGAAAAGGAAGAGAGCGGCCTTCTCGACGAGGGAGTGAAACCCGATGGGTAATATTCTTTTACAGCGTTACAATGGATAGGTTGTAGTTCATAGGTTAAAATATCATGTTTCACTATGATAGAGCTTAACGTGTGAGAGTATACAATATCAGAGTTGATCAAATGCGACGATCAAGGGCGTCAATCGGGTGAGTTTGATCAGAGGCTTTAATCAAAGGCATCATCCCATCACGGAACACCACCTCCCTGCGTATATCACAGCAACAGAAGCAACAACAGCAGCGACAACAACGCAGCAACTACATTTCGAGGCGCGACTATTCCTGCTGCCCAGCTGTTTGGAGTCAGGACCTGCTCTCGCAGGACCCCACACTTCTTTGGAAATTATTGCGATGATCATGTCTGAGCTGAGAATTAAGTCACTCAAGATTACTTTGTTTAACCATAACTTTAGGTAGGTTAGTGTCATCGGGGCTCTGTGAATACTACTCATGAATGAAATCACACTCCTGTATGACCGACATTGTACTAATTTTGGTTGATCGAGTAGAACAAGGCATGTGCCATGTCCAGACGAATTATTATCAACAGTGTCCTTAAATATGATGCTAAAATAAATGTTAACACTGGATTAAACGTGCACCTCTTAACCCCTCCCTCGCATTTACGACTAACGATTTGCATTTGCACATAACATTCAAGTACAGTAATTTGCTAATACGACCATATTGTTATTCTAAAATTTGAATGCGATTCATGTCCTGTACCCCCACAGTTCATATGTCCGACCCCCGGATCGATTGAACAGATAATTTACATACATATCTGTAGAGTGCGATTTTAATACTTCTAATGAGATTTATTTTATTACGTCTCTTCTACGTGACTTTACCGAAAGAACCAAGAAGACTATGAACTAGTGTTTAGATTTAGAACCATATAAACGGAGGTAAGGTATTATAATCTCATTAGAAGCATTAGAATCACAGTGTGGTCGTATTAGAATCACACTCTGCTCATCTATATATATAAAATCGTAGATGTCTGTCTGTCTGTGTGTGGATTTCGGACCATACGCACTTTCATTGGACGGCGGTTGCCCCTGGCAACGGCTAGCGACGCCTTCGCCGCTTTCATTGGACCTGGCAACGGCTAGCGACGCCTTCGCCAAGGGCTGCAGTTTCATTGGACGGCGGTTGCCCCTGCCAACGGCTAGCCACGCCTTCGCCACTTTCATAGGCTGTAAATAATTAAATGCCATTACGTATTGTTGGAGCGCTGAGGGGGGGGGGAAGGCACGCACCGTATGCCTCTGCCGGTGTTTTGGCGAGGCCGCAGGCTCTGCACGCTAAGGCCTTGACACCCACCACGCCACTCTAGNTAAATTCATCGTTTTCTACCTTACTCACCCCCACCACAATGTGTGCAATTAATATTACTTTTAAACCCACGCGCCAACAATGATTACTTAAATGTTACTGTACAAATAGNCATTAAGCTGGGTCAGCGTACTGCCAGTCTATCATGTAGACTGTAGCCTGCTTATTAAGCTCGGTGAGCGTACTGCNACTCTATCATGTACACTCTNGCCTGCTTATGAAGCTGACTGCGTGTACTGGCAGTCTATANTGTGGACTGTACGTGCCTGGTTATTATCATCGATTCTTTATAGTTCTTTGTACAANTAGGCATTAAGCTGGCGACCCCAGTTCCATTCCAACTCACGCCCACCACCGCTGACGATTATTTGAACCTCCCCTAGGTCGACTCAGCCTCAAACGCGTAACTGCTGTCGTGTGTGAACATCGTCACTGGGGAGACAAAGGCGGCCGGGCATCGTGGATCCAAGTCCCGGGCGAAGCCGGGTCATGTGTATGTGTGTATGTGTTTGTGTATGTCTGTATGTATGTATGTGTGTGTATGTGTTTGTGTGTGTGTGTATGTATGTGGGTTTTTTTGTATGTCTTTATGTGTATGTCTGCGTGTCTGTATGTATGTGTGTATGTACGTGTGTGCATGTGCGTGTGTATGTGTGTGTATGTGTTTCTGTGTATGTATGTGTGTTATGTGTCTGTCTGTGTGTCTGCATGTATGTGTGTGTATTGTGTATGTGTTTGTGTGCATGTATGTGTGTTTGTGTGTATGTGTATGTCTGTGTGTATGTGTGTGTGTGTATGTGTTTGTGTGTATGTGTGTGTATGTATGTGTGTGTATGTGTTTGTATGTGTTTGTGTGTTTACGCTCGCATTACACAAATGTGTTGCTGGTCTAAGGCGTTCCTCGCACAGCATTGCCGCTTTATTATTTCAGTCGTTTACTGCCTTACGCACCCTGAAAGTCGTGTGTGTCTGCAGCAAGCGCGTGTATGTGTACCTATGGACGCGCGCGCGTGTGTTGTGTCTGTCTGTGTGTGTCTGCGTGTGTCTGTGTGTGTGTCTGTGTGTGTGCGTGTGTGGTGTGTGAGGAGCGGTGGGTGTAGTGCTTAACGCTACGCTGCGCTACCAACCGGCGAACCCAGTTCGATTCCCGCTCACGGCCACCACCGGTGACGATTATTTGAACCTCCCCTAGGTCGACTCTGCCTCAAACGAGTAACTGCTGTAGCGTATTAACATCGCCACTGGGGAGACAAAGGCGGCCGGCCGTGGTGGATACAAGTCCCGGGCGAAGCCGGGTAGTACAGCTAGTATGTATGTATAGTCTCCGTGCAAGGATCGGATAAAAATGATAAAAATTACAACACGGTCGTATTACACTGCAAGATGAAGGTCTCATCTCAATGTCATCGAATAGCAAAAGACGGCATATTTACATATAAATACACGCACAAACCCATTATAATATAATGAGCTTATGAATCGTTACAATCGAAATGCTATATACAGTATATATACATTTCGATTTAAAGCTTTCGTGACTGCAGGGATTCATCTTCTTGGTTCTTTCGGTAAAGTCACGTAGAAGGGAAGTAATAAAATAATAAAAATAAAACATAATAAAACAATTCTCACGACGTTTCGGCCACAACGCAAGCAGCCGTCCTCAGGTGAAAACCAGGTCCGTCGAGGCGACAGAGTCTGAATGAAACAGCACACGAGCTTGGAGGGTATATATAAGCTGGGCGCATTGACAAAGGAATTTGCATATCAAAAGGAATTTAGCATATTTATGGGAAATGCAGGAATGTGATTAGTACTGCATATGCATGTGCATTATGCAGGATTAACAGCATCAAAGGGAGCTGCATGCTGTTAATCCTGCATAATGCACATGCATATGCAGTACTAATCACATTCCTGCATTTCCCATAAATATGCTAAATTCCTTTTGATATGCAAATTCCTTTGTCAATGCGCCCAGCTTATATATACCCTCCAAGCTCGTGTGCTGTTTCATTCAGACTCTGTCGCCTCGACGGACCTGGTTTTCACCTGAGGACGGCTGCTTGCGTTGTGGCCGAAACGTCGTGAGAATTGTTTTATGTTTTATTTTTATTATTTTATTACTTCCCTTCTACGTGACTTTACCGAAAGAACCAAGAAGAGTATATATACACATACAAAAATCATAACAACCACACATGGTAACATATATACACCACATTATTTCAAATACGTATTTTAAAATGTTTTCA
The DNA here is from genome assembly GCA_018977245.1 of Lethenteron camtschaticum. Classification (NCBI taxonomy): domain Eukaryota; kingdom Metazoa; phylum Chordata; class Hyperoartia; order Petromyzontiformes; family Petromyzontidae; genus Lethenteron; species Lethenteron camtschaticum. The sequence goes on along the minus strand of WFAB01001867.1, from coordinate 544 downwards.
ATTTTTTAAAAATTTAGAATGTCGTTGTCCATGTGGGGAGATGGAGCGCATGCATACACATTACATACATACGAGCACAGTTCACATGCCCGTACACTATTATACATATGTAGAGAAGTTCCCAGGACGCACTCGGAGACGAATGTGAGGTTTAAGTTCGTTCGCCGAGGGTTTATTAAAGTTATTGACATACACCAGGTGTAACAACTTCCCAGGGGTGAGGGGTCCCGGGCTCGGTCCCACTGGTGCCCCCGACACAGTCCCCGTGCTGCCTCCTCTGCGCCGGCCGTGGGCTCAGCCAACACGGCCGGCCGAGGAGCGCAGCCACCTCCAGCCCTGGCGCTGCGCTCTTTCCTATCCCGCTCCCTTGCCCCTGGCTCCCCGTTCCACCTGACTCCGAGCCGCGACTTCAGCACAGACCCCGATGACGACACGGGCTCTCCCTTCTGTATCCCGCCGGGACATGACGTCATCCTGCCCCCAAGCGAGTATGACGTCACTTTCCGTGAAGTCATCGCCACGGAGGCGATGACATCACACACCT
>WFAB01001866.1:22500-78718 GCA_018977245.1 Lethenteron camtschaticum | reverse complement strand
CACACGGAGACACACAGAAACTCACGGAGACACGACAGAGACACACAGAGGATTCACGGAGACACACGGAGACACACGAGAGACACTCACGGAGACACACGGAGACACACAGAACACGGAGACACACGGAGACACTCACGGAGACACGCAGAGACACACAGAGATTCACGGAGACACACGGAGACACACAGAAACTCACGGAGACACACAGAGACACACAGAGATTCACGGAGACACACGAAGGCACACAGAAACTCACGGAGACACGCAGAGACACACAGAGATTCACGGAGACAAACGGAGACACACAGAAACTCACGGAGACACGCAGAGACACACAGAGGTTCACAGAGACACACGGAGACACACGTGGACTCACGGAGACACGCAGAGACACACAGAGATTCACAGAGACACACAGAGACACGCAGAGACACACAGAGATTCACGGAGACACAAAGAAACTCACGGAGACACGCAGAGACACACAGAGATTCACGGAGACACACAGACACTCACGGAGACACGCAGAAACACACAGAGATTCACGGAGACACACGAAGACACACAGAAACTCACGGAGACACGCAGAGACACACAGAGGTTCACGGAGACACACGGAGACACACGGAGACACGTAGAGACACGCAGAGACACACAGAGATTCACGGAGACACGCAGTGACACACAGAGATTCACGGAGACACACAGAAACTAACGGAGACACGCAGAGACACACAGAGATTCACGGAGACACGCAGAGACACACAGAGATTCACGGAGACACACGGAGACACACAGAAACTCACGGAGACACGCAGAGACACACAGAGGTTCACAGAGACACACGGAGACACACGTGGACTCACGGAGACACGCAGAGACACACAGAGGTTCACGGAGACACACGGAGACACACAGAAACTCACAGAGACACGCAGAGACACACAGAGGTTCACGGAGACACACAGAAACTCACGGAGACACGCAGAGACACACAGAGATTCACGGAGACACACGGAGACAAACAGAAATTCACGGAGACACGCAGAAACTCACGGAGACACGCAGAGATACACAGAGATTCACGGAGACACACGGAGACACACAGACACTCACGGAGACACGCAGAGACACACAGAGATTCACGGAGACACACGGAGACACACAGAAACTCACGGAGACACGCAGAGACACACAGAGGTTCACAGAGACACACGGAGACACACAGAAACTCACGGAGACACGCAGAGACACACAGAGATTCACGGAGACACACGGAGACAAACGGAGACACGCAGAGATGCATGGTGACACACAGAGACACAGAAACTCACGGAGACACGCAGAGACACACAGAGGTTCACGGAGACACACGAAGACACGCAGAGACACACAGAGATTCACGGAGACACACAGACACTCACGGAGACACGCAGAGACACACAGAGATTCACGGAGACACACGAAGACACACAGAAACTCACGGAGACACGCAGAGACACACAGAAGGTTCACGGAGACACACGGAGACACACGGAGACACGTAGAGACACGCAGAGACACACAGAGATTCATGGAGACACGCAGAGACACACAGAGATTCACGGAGACACACAGAAACTCACGGAGACACGCAGAGATACACAGAGATTCACGGAGACACACGGAGACACACAGACACTCACGGAGACACGCAGAGACACACAGAGATTCACGGAGACACACGGAGACACACAGAAACTCACGGAGACACGCAGAGACACACAGAGGTTTACAGAGACACACGGAGACACACAGAAACTCACGGAGACACGCAGAGACACACAGAGATTCACGGAGACACACGGAGACACACGGAGACACTCACGGAGACACGCAGAGACACACAGAGATTCACGGAGACACACGGAGACACACAGAAACTCACGGAGACACACAGAGACACGCAGAGATTCACGGAGACACGCAGAGACACACAGAGATTCACGGAGACACATGGAGACACACAGAAACTCACGGAGACACGCAGAGACACACAGAGGTTCACAGAGACACACGGAGACACACGTGGACTCACGGAGACACGCAGAGACACACAGAGATTCACAGAGACACACGGAGACACGCAGAGACACACAGAGATTCACGGAGACACACAGAAACTCACGGAGACACGCAGAGACACACAGAGATTCACGGAGACACACAGACACTCACGGAGACACGCAGAGACACACAGAGATTCACGGAGACACACGAAGACACACATAAACTCACGGAGACACGCAGAGACACACAGAGGTTCACGGAGACACACAGAAACTCACGGAGACACGCAGAGACACACAGAGATTCACGGAGACACACGGAGACACACAGAAACTCACGGAGACACGCAGAGACACACAGAGGTTCACAGAGACACACAGAGACACACGGAGACACACAGAAACCCACGGAGACACGCAGAGACACACAGAGATTCACGGAGACACACGGAGACACACGGAGACACTCACGGAGACACGCAGAGACACACAGAGATTCACGGAGACACACGGAGACACACAGAAACTCACGGAGACACACAGAGACACACAGAGATTCACGGAGACACACGGAGACACACAGAAACTCACGGAGACACGCAGAGACACACAGAGATTCACGGAGACACTTGGAGACACACAGAAACTCACGGAGACAGGCAGAGACACACAGAGATTCACAGAGACACACGGAGACACACAGAAACTAACGGAGACACGCAGAGACAGACAGAGATTCACGGAGACACACAGAAACTCACGGAGACACGCAGAGACACACAGAGATTCACGGAGACACACAGAGACACACAGAAACTCACGGAGACACGCAGAGACACACAGAGGTTCACAGAGACACACGAAGACACACGTGGACTCACGGAGACACGCAGAGATACACAGAGATTCACGGAGACACACGGAGACACACAGACACTCACGGAGACACGCAGAGACACACAGAGATTCACGGAGACACACGGAGACACACAGAAACTCACGGAGACACGCAGAGACACACAGAGGTTCACAGAGACACACGGAGACACACAGAAACCCACGGAGACACGCAGAGACACACAGAGATTCACGGAGACACACGGAGACACGCAGAGACACACAGAGATTCACGGAGACACACAGAAACTCACGGAGACACGCAGAGACACACAGAGATTCACGGAGACACACAGACACTCACGGAGACACGCAGAGACACACAGAGATTCACGGAGACACACGAAGACACACAGAAACTCACGGAGACACGCAGAGACACACAGAGGTTCACGGAGACACACAGAAACTCACGGAGACACGCAGAGATACACAGAGATTCACGGAGACACACGGAGACACACAGAGATTCATGGAGACACGCAGAGACACACAGAGATTCACGGAGACACACAGAAACTCACGGAGACACGCAGAGATACACAGAGATTCACGGAGACACGCAAAGACACACAGAGATTCACGGAGACACGCAGAGACACACAGAGATTCATGGAGACACGCAGAGACACACAGAGATTCACGGAGACACACAGAAACTCACGGAGACACGCAGAGATACACAGAGATTCACGGAGACACACGGAGACACACAGACACTCACGGAGACACGCAGAGTCACACAGAGATTCACGGAAACACACGGAGACACACAGAAACTCACGGAGACACGCAGAGACACACAGAGGTTCACGGAGACACACGGAGACACACAGAAACTCACGGAGACACGCAGAGACACACAGAGATTCACGGAGACACACGGAGACACACGGAGACACTCACGGAGACACGCAGAGACACACAGAGATTCACGGAGACACACGGAGACACACAGAAACTCACGGAGACACACAGAGACACACAGAGATTCACGGAGACACACGGAGACACACAGAAACTCACGGAGACACGCAGAGACACACAGAGATTCACGGAGACACACGGAGACACACAGAAACTCACGGAGACACGCAGAGACACACAGAGGTTCACAGAGACACACGGAGACACACGTGGACTCACGGAGACACGCAGAGACACACAGAGATTCACAGAGACACACAGAGACACGTAGAGACACACAGAGATTCACGGAGACACATAGAAACTCACGGAGACACGCAGAGACACACAGAGATTCACGGAGACACACAGACACTCACGGAGACACACAGAAACACACAGAGATTCACGGAGACACACGAAGACACACAGAAACTCACGGAGACACGCAGAGACACACAGAGGTTCACGGAGACACACGGAGACACACGGAGACACGTAGAGACACGCAGAGACACACAGAGATTCACGGAGACACGCAGAGACACACAGAGATTCACGGAGACACACAGAAACTCACGGAGACACGCAGAGACACACAGAGATTCACGGAGACACGCGGAGACACACAGACACTCACGGAGACACGCAGAGACACACAGAGATTCACGGAGACACACGGAGACACACAGACACTCACGGAGACACGCAGAGACACACAGAGATTCACGGAGACACACGGAGACACACAGAAACTCACGGAGACACGCAGAGACACACAGAAGTTCACAGAGACACACGGAGACACACAGAAACTCACGGAGACACGCAGAGACACACAGAGATTCACGGAGACACACGGAGACACACGGAGACACTCACGGAGACACGCAGAGACACACAGAGATTCACGGAGACACACGGAGACACACAGAAACTCACGGAGACACGCAGAGACACACAGAGATTCACGGAGACACACGGAGACACACAGAAACTCACGGAGACACGCAGAGACACACAGAGATTCACGGAGACACACGGAGACACATAGAAACTCACGGAGACACGCAGAGACACACAGAGATGCACGGAGACACACAGAAACTCACGGGTAAACGCAGAAATGCATGATGACACACAGAGACACACGGAGACTCACGGAAATACACAGAGACACACAGACACAGAGACAACAACAACCGCCATTCTCCACTAGGTGGCGGTGACGTCACCACGGCGCTTGTGCCAGGCCATGTGCAGGTTGAGGCCACGTGAAGTGTCGAACGCCCGCTGGCAGGAGGTCACAGGGCAGACCCAGCAGGTGCCACGGGTCGACTGACTGAGATGACTGAGATGACTGGCTGATGCACCACCCGTGCCTCCTACTATGCCAACTGGCTGTGCTTTAGCCACTCGGCGCTCCGCTCGTTGTTGTGAGCGTCGCTCCTTCGCCCTCCGTTGTTGTTGGAGGGCGACTGCCTCCAACACGGAGACACACACAGAGAGACACACTGAGACACACACAGAGACACACACAGAGACACATGGAGACACACACAGAGACACACGGAGACACACACACTGAGACACGTGGAGACACACAGAGACACTTGGAGACACACACACAGAGACTCATGGAGACACACAGAGACACACGGAGACACACACAGAGACACACACGGAGACACACAGAGACACACACGGAGACACACACAGAGACACACACACAGAGACACACACACACAGACATACACACAGAGACACACAGAGACTCACGAAGACACACAGAGACACACAGAAATACAGAGACACACAGAAATACAGAGACACACAGAGACACACACACAGAGACACACGAAGACACACAGAGACACAGAAATACGGAGACACACAGAGATACACAGAGACTCACAGACACTCACGGAGACACACAGAGACACATGGAGATACACAGAGACACACAGAGACACACAGAGACACACGGAGACACATACAGAGACACACACAAAGACACACATAGAGACATACACACAGAGACACACAGAGACACATGGAGATACACAGAGACACCAAGAGACACACACAGACACTTACAGAGACTCACAGAGACACACAGAGACACACAGAGACACACAGAAATACACAGAGACACACAGACACACACAGAAACTTACAGAGACTCACAGACACTCACGGAGACACACGGAGACACATGGAGACACACACACAGAGACACACAGAGACACACAGAGACACATGGAGATACACAGAGACACACACAGAGACACACACAAAGACACACATAGAGACATACACACAGAGACACACAGAGACTCACGAAGACACATAGAGACACAGAAATACAGAGACACATGGAGATACACAGAGACACCAAGAGACACACACACAGAGACACCAAGAGACACACAGAGACACACGGAGATACACGGAGACACACAGAGACACACAGACACACACAGACACTTACAGAGACTCACAGACACTCACGGAGACACACGGAGACACATGGAGACACACACACAGAGACACACAGAGACACACAGAGACACATGGAGATACACGGAGACACCAAGAGACACACATAGACACACGGAGACACATGGAGACACACACACAGAGACACACAGAGACACACACACAGAGACACACAGATACACAGAGACACCAAGAGACACACATAGACACACGGAGACACGGTGAGACGTGGACATTCAGGTAAGAGACGCTGGGAGTTGGTGAGTGCCAACTGCCTGGAATCTACACACTGCCTTGCTCTGTGCTGTGTTGATGATTGTAGTGTCTCTCTCTGTCTCTCTGTCTCTGTATCTCTCTGTCTCTCTGTCTCTGTGTCTCTCTGTGTCTCTCTCTGTCTCTCTGTCTCTGTGTCTCTGTGTCTCTCTCTGTCTCTGTGCCTCCCCCCCCTCTCTCTCCCCGTGTAGGCATCCATGTACTTATTGAGAGAAGGAGAAGCGGAGAGAGTATCCCGGATTTGGAGAATGTTACCGAAGAGGGAGACACGGGGAGACAGACAGACGGGGAGATGGATACTGGGAGAGAGACACACGGGGAGACGGACCCGGGGAGACAGACACACGGGGAGACGGACCCGGGGAGAGAGACACACGGGGAGATGGACCTGGGGAGACAGACACACGGGGAGACGGATACTGGGAGAGAGACACACGGGGAGATGGATACTGGGAGAGAGACACACGGGGAGATGGACCTGGGGAGACAGACAGCCGGGGAGACGGATACTGGGAGAGAGACACACGGGGAGAGAGACACGGAGATTGACTCGGGGGGAAAGACACATGGGGAGAGAGACACGGGGAGACAGACACACGGGGAGATGGATACTGGGAGAGAGACACACGTGGAGAGAGACACGGAGATAGACACGGGGAGAGAGACACACGGGGAGAGAGACACGGGGATAGACTCGGGGAGACAGACACACGGGGAGATGGATACTGGGAGAGAGACACACGGGGAGAGAGACACGGAGATAGACACGGGGAGAGAGACACACGGGGAGAGAGACACGGGGATAGACTCGGGGAGACAGACACACGGGGAGATGGATACTGGGAGAGAGACACATGGGGAGAGAGACACGGAGATAGACTCGGGGGGAGAGACACACGGGGAGAGAGACACAAAATTATAGACACACGGAGAGACGCACATGGGGAGATAGACACATGGGGAGACAGACACATGGGGAGAGAGACACGGGGAGACAGACACATGGGCAGAGAGACACACGGAGAGACACACGGGGAGACAGACACGGGGAGAGAGAGACATGGGGAGAGAGACACGGAGAGAGAGACACACAGAGAGAGACTCGGGGAGACAGACACATGGGGAGAGAGACATGGGGAGAGAGACACACGGAGAGAGAGACACACGGGGAGAGAGACACGGGGAGAGAGACACGGAGATAGACTCGGGGGGAGAGACACATGGGGAGAGAGACACACGAGGATACAGACACGTGGAGAGAGACACGGGGAGAGACACGGAGAGAGACACGGGGAGAGAGACACACGGGGATACAGACACGAGGAGAGAGACACGGGGAGAGACACGGAGAGAGACACGGGGAGAGAGACACACGGGGAGAGAGACACGGAGAGAGACACGAGGAGAGAGACACACGGGGAGAGAGACACACGGAGAGAGAGACACACGGAGAGAGAGACACGGGGAGAGAGACACACGGGGAGAGAGACACGGGGAGAGAGACACACGGGGAGAGAGACACACGGGGAGAGAGACACGGGGAGAGAGACACGGGGAGAGAGACACACGGGGAGAGAAACACGAGGAGAGAGACACGGGGAGAGACACACGGGGAGAGAGACACGAGGAGAGAGACACGGGGAGAGAGACACGGGGAGTGTGGCCATGATGCCAGACAAATAAAACATCAGCAGCGCGTTCTCAGTGGGTTTTTTTGGTACAGTGTATAGTGTAGTGTGTACACTATACACTACACTATACACTACACTATACACTACACTATACACTACACTGTACACTACACTTTACACTACTACACTATACACTACTACACACTACACTATACACACGGGGAGAGAGACACAGGGAGAGAGACACGGGGAGAGACATGGAGAGAGACACGGGGAGAGAGACACACGGGGAGAGAGACACGGGGAGAGAGACACACGGGGAGAGAGACACACGGGGAGAGAGACACGGGGAGAGAGACACGGGGAGAGAGACACACGGGGAGAGAGACACGAGGAGAGAGACACGGGGAGAGACACACGGGGAGAGAGACACGAGGAGAGAGACACGGGGAGAGAGACACGGGGAGTGTGGCCATGATGCCAGACAAATAAAACATCAGCAGCGCGTTCTCAGTGGGTTTTTTTTGGTACAGTGTATAGTGTAGTGTGTACACTATACACTACACTATACACTACACTATACACTACACTATACATTACACTATACACTACACTATACACTACACTTTACACTACTACACTATACACTACTACACACTACACTATACACTACACTATACACTACACTATACACTACACTATACACTACACTATACACTACTACACTATACACTACACTATACACTACACTATACACTACTACACTATACACTACACTATACACTACTATACACTACTATACACTACACTATACACTACACTATACACTACTATACACTACTATACACTACACTATACACTACACTATACACTACTCTATACACTACACTATACACTACACTATACACTACACTATACACTACACACTACACTACACACTACACACTACACTATACACTACACTATACACTACACTATACACTACACACTACACTATACACTTCACTATACACTACACTATACACTACACTATACACTACACTTTACACTACTACACTATACACTACTACACACTACACTATACACTACACTATACACTACACTATACACTACACTATACACTACTACACTATACACTACACTATACACTACACTATACACTACACTATACACTACTATACACTACTATACACTACACTATACACTGCTCTATACACTACACTATACACTACACACTACACTATACACTACCCTACCCGTACACATACCCTACCCGTACACGTACCCTACCCGATACCCGTACCCTAACCAATACCCGTACCCTACCCTATACCCGTACCCTACCCGTACACGTACCCTACCCGATACCCGTACCCTACCCGATACCCGTACCCTACCCGATATCCGTACCCTACCCGATACCCGGCTACCCGTACCCGGTACGGGTAGCCGTTTGCGACCCTGGTGCGGCCGGGTACGGGTAGGCCGTGAGTCACTGGTGAGTCACCGTTTGTCACTCATTTCCCAACGTCTCGTCTCTTTTCACAATTCAAGTGCCTAGAATCAACCCACCCGCGCCTGCAACGTGGCTTCATCCCAGAGGTCGCAATCAGGTATCCGATACCTGCTCTGGTTTGGCCCCCGGAACAGTCTCGTTCTGAGTCAGTCACGTGGCGTTCTTCGTTTGATTCGGCCGTGTGAGCAGCTCCCTGCTCGGGGCAACCCCCGGGCAGCTTTAGTGGAGCGAGGAAATACTTAAATGATGTGAGATAGACACTAAACTTTTCGGTTTAAAGCTTCTTTCGTGACTGCAGGGATTCATCTTCTTGGTTCTTTTGGTAAAGTCACGTAGAAGGGAAATAATAAAATAATTAAAATAAAACAATACAATAATATAATAATATAATAAACTAATAAAATAATATATAAAAATAATATAATACTCTAATATAATAATATATTATATTTCGATGTAAAGCTTTCGTGAGTGCAGGGATTCATCTTCTTGGTTCTTTTGGTAAAGTCACGTAGAATGGAACTAATAAAATAATAAAAATAAAACATTATTTTTTTATTGTTTAATTTTTCTTAAATAAAACAATTATTTTTTTTATGTTTTATTTTCATTATTTTATTATTTCCATTCTACGTGACTTTACCGAAAGAACCGAGAAGATGGCACTAAACTGTTCGTTTAACTACTTTCAAGTTTCACGGATGGGAAAACGGAATAGCGCCGGTTCACCACGGGGCTTGCGGCGTGGTACCCAGCCGCTTGTCGTCAACTCCACGGCTCGCGAGACAAACCCTTCACAAGTGCAGCGTCCACACAGAGACAGACGGACGGACAGACGGACGTACAGACACACGGAAAAACACGTTCCTTCGGAGTGGGCAGGTAGGAACTTGGTTGGACAGCGCATTCGTGCACGACAGACAAATATGCACGACAGACAGACAAGTAATCCCTGGTGGGCAGCAGTGTGGAACCTGCTGTTCCTCTAGCTGTGTACAAGATCACGTGACTTGAGGTAGCCAGGCGGCCAGACAGGTAGCCAGCCACCTTCACTATCGGCCCCTCCTCCTCGCTTAGGCCCCTCCCCTCCCCTGACCCCCCCTCCCTCAGGCCCCTCCCCTGACGCCCCCCCCTTAGGCCCCTCCCCTAAACCCCCCCTCCCCTGACCCCCCCCTCCCTTAGGCCCCTCCCCTGACTCCGCCCTTCCTTAGGCCCCTCCCCTGACCCCCCCTCCCTTAGGCCCCTCCCCTGACCCCCCCCCCCTTCCTTAGACCCCCCCCTTCCTTAGGCCCCTCCCCTCTCCGTACCCGGCAGTAGGTCTCCACCAATCAGAGAGCTGTCTATATTATATATTTATTTATGCGCGACAGACAGACAGACAAATAATCAATCTTAATTTGCTGGGTTATTTAATTTTAGTGTGTTTCTTTCTTTCTCCCTCTAAGCCTGCGGACTTCTCTATGCGTCTCTTCGTACTCATTGACATGCAAATGTTGTCTCTAACCCCTCCCTCTCTCTGCCTCCGCCCCCCTCTGTCTATTTAAGGCCTCGCCACAGAGACGATCACCCCTCTCTGTACCTGTGTTACTCTCTCTCTCTGTGTATCTTGGTGATATCTTTCTAGATTTGAAGCTTTCGTGACTGCAATGATTCATATTCTTAGGTTTTTTCGGTAAAGTCACGTAGGTAGAAAATTAAAAAGTAAAATAAAATAAAAATCACGACGTTTCGGAGGCAACACAAGCTTCCGTCTTCAGGTGGAACCGTCACAGCCACGACAGCTGTATCAAGTTAATGAGAGATTGCAAGAGCTACCACTCCATATATAATCTCTCATTTACTTGATACAGCTGTCGGGCTGTGACGGTACCACCTGAAGATGGAAGCTTGTGTTGCCTCCGAAACGTCGTGATTTTTATTTTATTTTACTTTTTAATGTTTTTACCTACACAGTGACTTTACCGAAAAAACCTAAGAATATGAATCTGGTGATATCTGTCTGCTTATATGTCTGTCTATAGTTTTTTCTGGTTAGATTTTTGTTGCTATTTCATTTATACCTGATGACGATTGCTTGTGTTGCAATCGAAACGTCGTATGCAATTATTTAATTTATTATTTTATCTTTATACGTGACTTTACCGAAAAAACCAAAGAATCTATAATGTCCATTGTTATATTGGAAGATTAAGAGAGAGGTGCGGGTTCTATTGATGATTCAAGGAATGCGCCCTGGTGAGAGGGTGACGCAGATAAGGGACTCGAGAAGACGTTCCCCACGTCCTGTATTTATAAAAAAAATTATAAAAAAATAAATCGCGCCTGGCAGGAATCGAACCTACAACCTTCTTATCCGCAGGCAGCAGTGTTATCCATTGCGCCACAGACACCACGTGATTCCACCACTCACCTCGTCACTCACCACTTTGTGCCGTGTTTACGGAATATGGAGGTATCTTTTATTTATTTAAATCCTTTATATTATTATTATTAAATTCTTTATTTATTAAGTTCGCTTGCTTGCGTGCTTGCTTGCTTGCTTACGACCGTGCAAACCTTTCGGTCGTTTTTTAACCCACTTCCCGTGATCCAATCGAGCTGACATTTTGCACACAGACTCGTTGTGCGAGACAATGTTCGTAAAAACATTTTCCAAAATTTTACACTGTTTAGGGAAAACAAATTAAATATTTAATTACCAATTGCTTAATACTGGCAGACAATCATCTGACCCATAGGTGGCAGCCATCTCAAGCTAGAGGACGAGAGGACTCTAGCCGCCACGCATATAAAGGATTTATAGTGAAAAACTTTGTTTTTACGGGTTATACTTTTTAATAAACGAGACGACGCGTTGTCTCGTACAATTAAGGATTTCAACCCGAGTTTAATTGCGAGCCGGAGTTTTGGGGGCCAGGGCTCCGGAAAATATCTCCTGCCTGGTTATCCAGGCGAAGAGTGAAGGGGGGGGGGGATTCTATATTCCATTAGAAGTTAAACGAAAGGACTAACCGATAATCGATTATTATCGATTATCAAGCTAGTGATAATTGAAGTACAAACGTGCACATTATAATCGATGCTTTTCGATTCGACATTCGTGTTGTATGAATCAGGATTATCCAGCAGCCATGACAGGTCTCTGTATATGCAACGATGTTAAAATCATCGATTTTTTAAACACACTCTCATCGATAATCAGAATCACTAACAGGGGTCATTGCACGAAACGTCGTCGTCTCGTATATTGTTTTCATCTTCGTGGCAGTGTTGTCGATTTTTTTTTTCGTTTGAAGGGAGGGGGAGGGGGTGGTGTCATCATTGTCAAGGATGACAGTGGCGGGGGGAGGGGGTGGGGGGAGGGGGGGGGCAGTGGGTGTCTGCGAGCTCCTATTAAGGCCGGAGCATCGCACTCCACGGAGGGATGCGAGTCAGTGTCGTGGCACGATTGTGTGACGCACGCATGCACGCACTCACCGTGGTAGAGTAATCATTTTAGGCCGAGTGGACCTAGGGGACGCCCACGTCAGGGCGGCCGGAATGTTGAACGCGTGCGCGTCTCTGGGATGGTGGCGCTCAGGAGCGCGACGTGCGGCCGTGTGCGAGGCTGTTCGTGTACCCGTCTGTGTGTCGTGACGGGGAGCGGTGGTGCAGCGGTTAGCGCGTTGTGCTACGAACCTGGCGACCCGGGTTCGATTCCCTCTCACGGACAAACACCGGTGACGATTATCTGAAACGGTCCTGGGCCTCCCCTAGGTCGACTCAGACTCAAATGAGTACTTGGTGCGATGTGTAAACATCGCCACTGAGGAGACAGGTGGCTGGGCGTGGTGTTGGCCACTCGCCCCCCTCGTGTGCCACAGTGCCGGTAGCCTTCACAGGTGCTACTCGCTAACAGCACTTGCCCCTACAGCCCGTGAAGCCTTTACGGGGCGCTTTGTATGCCCGTGTACCTGCGTTTACGCATGTGCGCTCGTACGTTTGCACGTACGTGTGTACGTATGCGCGGACACAAATGTATGCGTGGATGTACTTGTGTATGTTCGTGTGTACGTATGCGCGGACACAAATGTATGCGTGGATGTACTTGTGTATGTGCCACGTACGTGTGCGTCTATAAATATGCATACGTACACGTACGCGCATTTATGTGCATATCAGAACGCAGGTTTGCGTGCGTATTTACCTCTGTGTGTAGTTTATAGAGACGCACGCGTTTCGAGCCAGCCTCAAACGAGAACCTGGTGCGGTGTGTCAACATCGGTCAGCAGCTTGCAGGCTTAACAGCAACTTGCCCCTACAGCCTGTCGAAGGCTACACGGGGGAACTTTGCCTCTGTGTCCCTATGAGTGAGTGTGTGTGGGGTGACGTGGAACTCGGAACTGTGGAATGTGGCGAGGTGGCTGGTGGGATTCTGGGGTGGTGGGAGGCGGAGGGGACGCGGGATGAAGTGTAGCCCGCGCCCGTTATCCCTCATTCCCGGAGCGCCCACACACACACGGACACACACACACAGGCACACACACACACGGGCACACACACACACAGGCACACAACAACAACAACCGCCATTCGCCACTAAGTGGCGGTGACGTCACCACGACGCTTGTGCCAGGCCATGTGCACCTTGAGGCCACGTGAAGTGTCGAACGCCCGCTGGCAGGAGGTTACGGGGCAGACCCAGCAGGTGCCACGGGTCGACTGACCGAGATGACCGAGATGACTGGCTGATGCACCACCTGTGCCCCCTATTGTGCCAACTTGCTGTGCTTTAGCCACCCGGCGCTCCGCTCGTTGTTGTGAGCGTCGCTCCTCCGCCCTCCGTTGTTGTTGGAGGGCGACTGCCTCCAACTGCCCAGTAGCGTCCTTCACGAGCCTCCTCCACAGAGGCCGATCTTGACACCGCTGGTACCAGTCATCGGCAAGTCCACTCAGCTCCACATCCTCCTGTACCACATCACTCCATCTCCTCTCTAGCCCGTGCCGCGCCCGTTGAGCCCCCTCGATCCGGCCGAACAAAAGCTGTTTAGGCATGCGGTGGCTGGGCATGCGGGCTACATGACCCAGCCAACGCAGCCTTGCCTGCCGGAGGAGCTCACCGATGGGACTTTGCCCAGATCTTTCAAGGATTTGTGAGCTCCTCACACAATCCAGCCTGCCGGTTAAACCCAGGATGGATCGTGCACAATACCCATGGCAAACATCACCCTTCACCACCCACCATCTCCTGCATGATATTCTACCCGTGGATTGTTCTCCGGGTCCTCCGGTTTTCTCCCTCCACATTTAGAATCAACATCACGCGTTCAGAGTGTTTGGCTGCTTTAAGTGTCCACGTCATCAGCCATTTCAATGTGGCTATCATTTGTGAAAGCCAGGTCGCTTCTGAAAGAGCGCTACATCGCTCAGTGGGCCATGCTTTGTGAACTAAAACAGATGTTTGAGTTTATAGACATTGCAGCAGTCAGAGACGCACACGTTTGGATTTCAGAGTGGATCGTACCAGTTTCTTTTGTTCAGGGGGCTGGGAATGCGTTTGCTTTATAAAAGTGCTCTCACTTTCAATCTGCCGTTGAAACCAATCGTTAATCGAGTCCAGTCCTGCCGTCGTGTGTTTAATTAGCCACACTGGCGAAAGGTCACTCCTGACATCTTCATAACGAATGCAAGAGGCTTCATCGCATGCGAGAGAATGCCGACTCGTGCCGCGTGGCACGCTACGTTCTCTTCCTCAAACGAGTCTTTGCATTTGGACGCGTAAAATAGCCGATTTAATTTCCTGCAGCAACTAAAATGTCAGATCGTATTCGTGGCATTACCCCCCCTCCCCCCTCCGTGAGTAGCGCCTCGTGGATTTAATTATTTAATTAGGGAAGTTGCGGAGGCGGCTTTACGAGTCGCTCAAGCAACAGGGTTCACTCACCACTCTCTACACGTGACCCATCTCCACGCGTGTGTCCAGTTGAACGCATTGGCTTTCTCCGCGTGCAAAAGTACTCAAGAAGGAATGTGACAAGCAACCGGGCATTACAGGTCACGTGACACTACAGGTGTGCTCACACCTGAGTGCGTGTGTGTGCGTGTGTGTGCGTGTGCATGTGTGTGCGTGTGTGTGGGTGCGTGTGTGTGAGTGTGCGTGTGTGTGTGGGCTTGTGTGTGCATGTGTGTGCGTGTGCGTGCGTGCGTGCGTGTATGTGCGTGTGTGTGTACGTGTGTGCGTGTGCGTGAGTGTGTGTGTGTGTGGGCGTGTGTGCGTGAGTGTGCGTGTGTGTATGTGTGTGTGTGCGTGCGTGAGTGTGCGTGTGTGTACGTGTGTGCGTGAGTGTGCGTGTGTGTATGTGTGTGTGCGTGTGTGTACGTGTGTGCGTGAGTGTGCGTGTGTGTATGTGTGTGTGTGCGTGCGTGAGTGTGCGTGTGTGTACGTGTGTGCGTGAGTGTGCGTGTGTGTGTGTGCGTGAGTGTGCGTGCGTGAGTGTGCGTGTGCGTGCGTGAGTGGGCGTGTGTTTGTGGGCGTGTGTGTGTGTGCGTGAGTGTGCGTGCGTGAGTGAGTGTGCGTGAGTGTGCGTGTGCGTGCGTACGTGAGTGTGCGTGCGATAGTGTTAGCGCTACGCTGCGCTATGAACCCGGCGACACGGGTTCGATTCCCGCTCACGGCCAACACCAGTGACGATTATCTGAACCGGTCCCGGGCTTCCCCTAGGTCGACTCAGCCTCAAATGAGTACCTGGTGCGGTGTGTAAACATTGCCACTAGGGAGACAAAGGCGGTCGGGCGTGGTGCTGGCCACCCACCCCCTCGTGTGCCGTTCCGGCCTTCATAGGTGCTCGCTAACAGCACTTGCCCCTATGGTCTGTTAAGGCTACACGGGGGATCTTTTGTGCGCGCAGCATTACAACAACAACATCAACAACAACATCAACAACATCAAATCATCGCCACCGTGAGCGGGAATCGAACTCGGGTCGCCGGGTCTCATAGCGCGGCGCGCTAACCGCTGCACCACCGCTCCTCGTGGAGGCCGTCTCTCCCACGCACGCCCACACATCTATTAGCAGCGCCGTCAGCAAGGGAGCCGTGGGGGGCATGCCGGAGTACACTACTCATAGTGGGGGGGGGGGCTGGGTGAGAAATAGAAAGGGGGGGGGGTCGCAGTATCTGAGTCCACACAGCCGGCCACGCAAACCATCATCCCACGCCTCCTCGTCAAGACGGCAAAGATGGGGGGGGGGGGGGGGTGGGAACGACAACTTGTGAGGGCTGGTTTATCTCTCAATGTTCACGCCGGATCATTCTGCTTGTTTCGCGCGAAGTCATCGTGTTGTGTTTATGGCTCTTTGCGGAGGCGAATTAAAGTTCGATCTTCTTGTGCAGCGCCCTTCAGTACGGTGCGGTATTGCTTGACGGATATCGATGTGTCTTTTTAAATCCTTTATATTAAGTTCGCATGCTTGCTTGCGTGCGTGCTTGCTTGCTTACGACCGTACAAATCTTTCGGTCGTTTTTTAACCCACTTCCCGTGATCCAATCGAGCTGACATTTTGCACACAGACTCGTTGTGCGAGACAATTAATGTTCGTAAAATGTTTTCCCAAAATTTTACACTGTTTAGGGAAAACAAATTAAATATTTAATTACCAATTGCTTAATACTGGCAGACAATCATCTGACCCATAGGTGGCAGCCATCTCAAGCCAGAGGACGAGAGGACTCTAGCCGCCACGCATATAAAGGATTTAGAGTGAAAAACTTTGTTTTTACGGGTTATACTTATTTAATAAACGTGACGACGCATTGTCTCGTACAATTAAGGATTTCAACCCGAGTTTCATTGCGAGCCGGAGTTTTGGGGGCCAGGGCTCCGGAAAATATCTCCTGCCTGGTTATCCAGGCGAAGAGTGAAGGGGGGGGGGGGATTCTATATTCCATTAGAAGTTAAACGAAAGGACTAACCGATAATCGATTATTATCGATTATCAAGCTAGTGATAATTGAAGTACAAACGTGCACATTATAATCGATGCTTTTCGATTCGACATTCGTGTTGTATGAATCAGGATTATCCAGCAGCCATGACAGGTCTCTGTATATGCAACGATGTTAAAATCATCGATTTTTAAACACACTCTCATCGATCATCAGAATCACTAACAGGGGTCATTGCACGAAACGTCGTCGTCTCGTATATTGTTTTCATCTTCATGGCAGTGTTGTCGATTTTTTTTTTCGTTTGAAGGGAGGGGGAGGGGGTGGTGTCATCATTGTCAAGGATGACAGTGGCGGGGGGAGGGGGCGGGGGGATGGGGGGGCAGTGGGTGTCTGCGAGCTCCTATTAAGGCCGGAGCATCGCACTCCACGGAGGGATGCGAGTCAGTGTCGTGGCACGTGTGTAGTCGCACGATTGTGTGACGCACGCACGCACTCACCGTGGTAGAGTAATCATTTTAGGCCGAGTGGACCTAGGGGACGCCCACGTCAGGGCGGCCGGAATGTTGAACGCGTGCGCGTCTCTGGGATGGTGGCGCTCAGGAGCGCGACGTGCGGCCGTGTGCGAGGCTGTTCGTGTACCCGTCTGTGTGTCGTGACGGGGAGCGGTGGTGCAGCGGTTAGCGCGTTGTGCTACGAACCCGGCGACCCGGGTTCGATTCCCTCTCACGGACAAACACCGGTGACGATTATCTGAAACGGTCCTGGGCCTCCCCTAGGTCGACTCAGACTCAAATGAGTACTTGGTGCGATGTGTAAACATCGCCACTGAGGAGACAGGTGGCTGGGCGTGATGTTGGCCACTCGCCCCCCTCGTGTGCCGTGCCGGCCTTCATAGGTGCTACTCGCTAACAGCACTTGCCCCAAAAGCCCGTTAAGCCTTTACGGGGCGCTTTGTATGCCCGTGTACCTGCGTTTACGCATGTGCGCTCGTACGTTCGCACGTACGTGTGTACGTATGCGCGGACACAAATGTATGCGTGGATGTACTTGTGTATGTGCCACGTACGTGTGCGTCTATAAATATGCATACGTACACGTACGCGCATTTATGTGCATATCAGAACGCAGGTTTGCGTGCGTGTTTACCTCTGTGTGTAGTTTATAGAGACGCACGCGTTTCGAGCCAGCCTCAAACGAGAACCTGGTGCGGTGTGTCAACATCGGTCAGCAGCTTGCAGGCTTAACAGCAACTTGCCCCTACAGCCTGTCGAAGGCTACACAGGGGAACTTTGCCTCTGTGTCCCTATGAGTGAGTGTGTGTGGGGTGACGTGGAACTCGGAACTGTGGAATGTGGCGAGGTGGCTGGTGGGATTCTGGGGTGGTGGATGGGTGGGTGGGGGGAGGCGGAGGGGACGCGGGATGAAGTGTAGCCCGCGCCCGTTATCCCTCATTCCCGGAGCGCCCGCACGCACACACACACACGGGCACACAACAACAACAACCGCCATTCGCCACTAAGTGGCGGTGACGTCACCACGACGCTTG
Source organism: Lethenteron camtschaticum (assembly GCA_018977245.1). Lineage (NCBI taxonomy): Eukaryota > Metazoa > Chordata > Hyperoartia > Petromyzontiformes > Petromyzontidae > Lethenteron > Lethenteron camtschaticum. The sequence continues at coordinate 59,473 of WFAB01001866.1, read as the reverse complement.
TACCAGGCCATGTGCACCTTAAGGCCACGTGAAGTGTCCAACGCCCGCTGGCAGGAGGTCACGGGGCAGACCCATCAGATGCCACGGGTCGACTGACTGAGATGACCGAGATCACTGGCTGATGCGCCACCTGTGCCCCCTACCGTACCAACTTGCTGTGTTTTAGCCACCCGGCGCTCCGCTCGTTGTTGTGAGCGTCGCTCCTCCGCCCTCCGTTGTTGTTGGAGGGCGACTGCCTCCAACTGCCCAGTAGCGTCCTTCACGAGCCTCCTCCACTGAGGCCGATCTTGACACCGCTGATAGCGGTCATCGGCAAGTCCACTCAGCTCCACGTCCTCCTGTACCACATCACTCCATCTCTTCTCTAGCCCGTGCCGCGCCCGTTTAGCCCCCTTGATCCGGCCGAACAAAAGCTGTTTAGGCATGTAGTGGCTGGGCATGCGGGCTACATGACCCAAACAACGCAGCCTTGCCTGCCGGAGGAGCTCACCAAAGGGACTTTGCCCAGATCTTTCAAGGATTTGTGAGCTCCTCACACAATCCAGCCTGCCGGTTAAACCCAGGATGGATCGTGCACAATACCCATGGCAAACATCACCCTTCACCACCCACCATCTGCATGATATTCTCCCCGTGGATTTGTCTCCGGGTCCTCCGGTTTTCCCCCTCCACATTTAGAATCAACATCACGCGTTTAGAGCGTTTGGCTGCTTTAAGTGTCCACGTCATCAGCCATTTCAATGTGGCTATCATTTGTGAAAGCCAGGTCGCTTCTGCAAGAGCGCTACGTCGCTCAGTGGGCCATGCTTTGTGAACTAAGACAGATGTTTGCGTTTATAGACATTGCAGCAGTCAGAGACGCACACGTTTAGATTGCAGAGAGGATCGTACCAGTTTCTTTTGTTCAGGGGGCTGGGAATGCGTTTGCTTTATAAAAGTGCTCTCACTTTCAATCTGCCCTTGAAACCAATCGTTAATCGAGTCCAGTCCTGCCGTCGTGTGTTTACTTAGCCACACTGGCGAAAGGTCACTCCTGACATTTCCATAACGAATGCAAGAGGCTTCATCGCATGCGAGAGAACGCCGACTCGAGCAGAGTGGCACGCTACGTTCTCTTCCTCAAACGAGTCTTTGCATTTGGACGCGTAAAATAGCCGATTTAATTTCCTGCAGCAACTAAAAAGTCAGATCGTATTCGTGGCATTCCCCCCCCGTGAGTAGCGCCTCGTGGATTTAATAATTTAATTAGGGAAGTTGCGGAGGCGGCTTTACGAGTCGCTCAAGCAACAGGGTTCACTCACCACTCTCTACACGTGACCCATCTCCACGCGCGTGTCCAATGAAACGCATTGGCTTTCTCCGCGTGCAAAAGTACTCAAGAAGGAATTTGACAAGTAACCGGGCATTACAGGTCACGTGACACTACTACAGGTGTGCTCACACCTGAGAGCGTGTGTGTGCGTGGCATGGTGCACATGGCCTGGCACAAGCGTCGTGGTGACGTCACCGCCACTTAGTGGCGAATGGCGGTTGTTGTTGTGTGTGCATGTGTGTGCGTGTGCGTGAGTGTGTGTGCGTGTATGTGCGTGTGTGTGTGTGTACGTGTGTGCGTGTGCGTGAGTGTGCGTGTGTGTATGTGTGTGTGTGCGTGCGTGGGGAGCGGTAGTGTAGCGGTTAGCGCGCTGCGCTATGAACCTGGCGACCCGGGTTCGATTCCCGCTCACGGCCAACACCAGTGACGATTATCTGAACCGGTCCTGGGCCTCACCTAGGTCGACTCAGCCTTAAATGAGTACCTGGTTCGGTGTGTAAACATCGCCACTGGGGAGACAAAGGCGGTCGGGCGTGGTGCTGGCCACCCACCCCCTCGTGTACCGTTCCGGCCTTCATAGGTGCTCGCTAACAGCACTTGCCCCTACAGTCTGTTTAGGCTACACGGGGGATCTTTGTCTTTGTGTGGTAAATGCAGCCATGATTCCTTGCAAAGGTTTCAGTTTGGTGTTTTAACGTCTTAAACACACGAGGGTTTTATTGTGGCCAGAAAGGGGGAAACCCCTTCGATTATCACAGCGGAAGTTTCCACGCGGTGAGGTTTCAATCCACCAATTAGAAGCGAGGGGGCTGCGGGGTGACGCGTCAGCGCCGGCAGCCAATCAGGGCGCGTCTCGCGCTTGCTGTGGGCGGGGCTTCAGCGCGTGAGGAGGTCGCCTTGGTGGGAAGAGGCGCTGGGACATCGCCCAGCAACAACAACAACTACCACAACTACTACCACCACTACTACTACCTTGTGAGTATTACTAGCACTCTTATCACGACTACTACTACCACTCTTATTATCACAACTCTTATTACCACCACAACTCTTATTACCACCACAACTAGCACCACCCTGTGAGTATCACAACAACAACACTAGTTGTTGTAGTAAGATGTAGGCATTTCTCGCCGCTATGTAGCATCACTCCTCACCACCCCTCACCACGTGTTGTAGCAACACCCCTCACCACCCCTCACCACGTGTTGTAGCAACACCCCTCACCACCCCTCACCACCACGTGTTGTAGCAACACCCCTCACCACGTGTTGTAGCAACACCCCTCACCACCCCTCACCACCCCTCACCACGTGTTGTAGCAACACCCCTCACCACCCTTCACCACCACCACGTGTTGTAGCAACACCCCTCACCACCCCTCACCACCACCACGTGTTGTAGCAACACCCCTCACCACCCCTCACCACCCCTCACCACCACCACGTGTTGTAGCAACACCCCTCACCACCCCTCACCACCACGTGTCGTAGCAACACCCCTCACCACCCCTCACCACGTGTTGTGTTGCAGCAACCACGCCGCGTGGACAATGGCGGACGTGGGTGAGTGTGTGGGTGTGAAAGTGTGGGAGTGTGTGTGAGAGTGTGGGAGTGTGGGTGTGAGATTGTGGGAGTGTGAGGGTGTGAGAGTGTGTGGGTGGGTGTGAGTGTGGGTGGGTGTGTGGGTGTGAGAGTGTGTGGGTGGGTGTGAGAGTGTGTGGGTGGGTGTGAGAGTGTTGGTGGGTGTGAGTGTGTGGGTGGGTGTGAGAGTGTGGGTGTGTGTGTGTGAGAGTGTGGGTAGCTTGCCATCTTTTTCGACTTCCATGGTGAATCTGATGGCTGGGTGTATGGAATTGATGTGGTCGAGAAATTGGTCTAGAGCAGGCCGGCCATGTGGCCAGATGACAAAAGTGTAATCTACGTACCTCTTCCACAAGGTCGGGTGTAGAGTGGCAGTCTGGATGGCGTCGGTCTCAAATTTCTCCATGAAAATGTTGGCTACAACCGGAGATAGGGGGGAGCCCATTGGGGTGCCCTCAGTTTGCCTGTAGAAAGTTCCATTCCAGGTGAAGTATGTATTGGTTAAGCAGTGTCTCACCAGGGGGGGTACCCCAGCATTCAGTCCTTGATGAACCAAGTCTTCAATGATTGCGATGGTGTCAGGTACAGGAACCTTGGTGAACAAGGAGACCACATCAAAACTGACAAGCAGGTCGTCTGTTCAGCTCCAAACCATTCACAGTTTGGCAAACTTTTCATAGATATCCTCTCCTGTAGTTGTTCCTTTGATGCTTTGCAGTGCAGCAAGCTCTTCTGTGACTTCGAAATAGTCATTCGTCCCACGAATAAAAATTAGAAGTTGTGCAGAATCACGAACATCATTGCTTTCGTCGAGTGCCAAGGAACAAGTAAACCCGTAAAAACTAAGTTTTTCACTATAAATCCTTTATATGCGTGGCGGCTAGAGTCTTCTCGTCCTCTGGCTTGAGATGGCTGCCACCTATGGGTCAGATGATTGTCTGCCAGTATTAAGCAATTGGTAATTAAATATTTAATTTGTTTTCCCTAAACAGTGTAAAATTTTGGGAATTTTTTTTCACGAACATTAATTGTCTCGCACAACGAGTCTGTGTGGAAAATGTCAGCTCGATTGGATCACGGGAAGTGGGTTAAAAAACGACCGAACGATTTGCACGGTCCTAAGCAAGCAAGCAAGCACGCGAACTTAATATAAAGGATTTAAAAATAGGAAAGTTTTTTTGTGGAGTTTTGCAAATGCTGATGCAAATTGTCTCCCATTTCTTCAATCCTCTGTGTAATTGTAGGTCCTGAAAGACTCACTGTAATAAATAAATCGGCCTTCTCTGGACACATCTCTTTGGCAACAGAAAGAAGGCATTCTTTAACAAATTCTCCCTCCACGAATGGTCTGCCAGTGCATGCTATTAGCTTGGCAACTTGAAAACTTGCTCGCAGTGATGAAATATTTAGCTGCTTCTGCTTCACAAAAGTATTTTGCTGAGTTGTTAATGTATTTTTCAGTTTTAATATTTTATCTTTTCTCACTTCTCCGACCAAACAATCATATTTATCTTTATGTTGAGTTTCATAGTGTCGACGTAAATAGTATTCTTTGAACACAGACACTATATTCTGGAATATCAGACACACAGCTCTTTCCTTGTACTGCATGAAAAAGTAATAAGTCCACTGTTCTTTGAATATCCTACACTCCGAGTAAATTTTTCTCTTTATTGACATCATTGTTTCCTAGGGAGTCAAAATTGCTATTAGTAATAAAATACCAATATATATGTAATGGGTTCCAGAGACACTTGTAGAGGTAACTTCTTTATTACAATACAACACTCCAACAGTCCAACTCTCCAACAGTCCTGATACTCTGTTACAGCCTAGGTACACAGCCTAGGTACACAGCCTAGATACACTACTCTGGAACTCGCCCTCACAAGGTCATAGAGTCGGGAGTTCCAGAGTCCCACCACTGGCTCTCACATCATCCCAGGGTCTTCAGATGGCTGGTCGTGGGTCTTGGGTCTTGAGTTACAACTGGGCCCCGATCGTCCAGGGAGCTCTCCTTTTATGCCTGGTCCAACAAGGGGTGGGGCCGTGTGCGCCACCAGACATCCCACAGCGGCACACACAGCCCCCCCCCCGTTGGCGGCGCCCAGAGGCTTAAGCGTCTGGACCCCCTGGGAACCCAACGCCTGGCGCCCAGAGGCTTAAGCGTGTGGACCCCCTGGGAACCCAGCGCCTGGCGCCCAGAGGCTTAAGCGTCTGGACCCACCCGGGAACCCAGAGCCCCCAGCAGTTCCTCCCTTCTCTTATGTCACTACATTACCCCCCTCTACGTAGCCTCCAGCCGTCCCGGCTGTCAATAATTAGAAAGTTTAAATTAACGAAAGGGAGAGAGAGAAAAAAAATACGCGAGCCTCAACAGGAAAAGAAAAGAGAACAAGAAAGCAACCATAAAAACCATAACCAACCTGTACAACTCTACACTATATACAAGCATCAATCAACAAAAAGGTGAAGCAATGACACGTGAACAAACGACCCGCGGCACACCTAGCCCTCCTCGGGATCCGACGTGTTCCTACCAGCTCCCTCCGCAGCAGCAGGACAATGTGTTCTGACGGTGCGGACTGCTGCGTTGTGTTTCACACGACACAGGATTGACGACGGGAGGAGAAGGGCACGGTGGGTTCACAGCTCTGCAAGCACCAGCAGCAGCAGCAGCTGCAAGCAAGCAGCAGCAGCAGCAGCGAGAACTTGCCGGCCACATGTCGCTGCGATGTGTCGCGTTGCTGTTGCTCGTCTCCGTCTCCTTCCAAGGTGATGATCGCCGCCGCCGTGAACATCGGCAGCATCCAGCAGTATCCCCCCCCCCCCCTCATCCGATCGTGGTTCGGCTTCACCGTGTCAATCGTCGTCTGTAGACGCGGAAGATTCGTGGCACCCCACACACGTGCATTGGCGCTGTACGATTGGGAGTCTTTCTTTAAAAAGTGAATCCCGATTTGCTGAGTGCTGATTTGCTGAGTGCTGATTTGCTGAGTGCTGATTTGCTGAGTGCGACGGGCGACGCCTCGTTGGTTCTTGCACGAAGGTGGATTCCATCGTGTAGGTCGTGATCTAGCCTCGTTTACTGTACACTTCACTACTACACTACACTATACACTACTATACACTACACTACTATACACTACTATACACTACACTATACACTACACTATACACTACTATACACTACACTACGATACACTACAGTAACATACTCTGCACTAATATATACTGCTGCACAATACATTATACACTACACTACTATCCTCTACACTACAGTACTATAAACTACACTATACACTACATACACTACATTACTATACACTACACTACTATACACTACACTATACACTACACTATACACTACGCTATACACTACACTACTATACACTACACTATACACTACACTACTATACACTACACCACTATACACAGTCTGCAGCGTGACTTGCGTGCGATGACCGTCATCGCCGCAGGCGTTGAAGCGGCGATCTCCGTGGCGGTGACCCCGCTGGTCGAGGTGGAGCTGGGAAGTCCGCTGGTGATCCCCTGCACGGTCACCAGCTCCGTGGGCGACGAGGTGGTCACCCAGTGGTTCATCGTGAGTAGCGCTACCACCCCACACACCACCCACACGCACACCGCCGCTTGTCATGCTCGGATACGTACGTCGTATGCCCTGCCCAGAGACTCAACACTGTCACCCGTAGACTCACACTACCCATAGACTCAACACTGTTACCCATAGACTCAACACTGTTACCCATAGACTCAACACTGCCCATAGACTCAGACTGTCACCCATAGACTCAACACTGCCCATAGACTCAACACTGTTACCCATAGACTCAACACTGCACCATAGACTCAACACTGCACCATAGACTCAACACTGCACTATAGACTCAACACTGCACCATATACTCAACACTGCCCATAGACTCAACACTGCACCATAGACTCAACACTGCACCATAGACTCAACACTGCACCATAGACTCAACACTGCCCATAGACTCAACACTGCCCATAGACTCAACACTGCACCATAGACTCAACACTGCCCATAGACTCAACACTGCCCATAGACTCAACACTGCCCATAGACTCAACACTGCCCATAGACTCAACACTGCCCATAGACTCAACACTGCCCATAGACTCACACTGCCCATAGACTCAACACTACCCATAGACTCACACTACCCATAGACTCAACACTGCCCATAGACTCACACTACCCATAGACTCAACACTGCTACCCATAGACTCAACACTGCCCATAGACTCAACACTGCCCATAGACTCAACACTGCTACCCATAGACTCACACTACCCATAGACTCACACTACCCATAGACTCAACACTGCTACCCATAGACTCAACACTGCCCATAGACTCAACACTGCCCATAGACTCAACACTGCCCATAGACTCAACACTTTCCATAGACTCAACACTACCCATAGACTCAACACTGCACCATAGACGCAACACTGCTACCCATAGACTCACACTACCCATAGACTCACACTACCCATAGACTCAACACTGCTACCCATAGACTCAACACTGCTACCCATAGACTCAACCCTGCCCATAGACTCAACACTGCCCATAGGCTCAACACTGCCAATAGACTCAACACTGCCCATAGACTCAGCACTGCCCATAGACTCAACACTGCTACCCATAGACTCAACACTGTCACCCGTAGACTCACACTACCCATAGACTCAACACTGCCCATACACTCAACACTGCCCATACACTCAACACTGTTACCCATAGACTCAACACTGCCCATAGACTCACACTGCCCATAGACTCAACACTGCTACCCATAGACTCAACACTGCTACCCATAGACTCAACACTACCCATAGACTCAACACTGCCCATAGACTCAACACTGCCCATAGACTCACACTACCCATAGACTCAACACTGCTACCCATAGACTCAACACTACCCATAGAATTCAACACTGCCCATAGACTCAACACTGCCCATAGACTCACACTACCCATAGACTCAACACTGCTACCCATAGACTCAACACTGCACCATAGACTCAACACTGCTACCCATAGACTCAACACTGCCCATAGACTCAACACTGCCCATAGACTCACACTGCCCATAGACTCACACTGCCCATAGACTCAACACTGTCTGTAGACTCAACACTGCCCATAGACTCAACACTGCCCATAGACTCAACACTGCCCATAGACTCAACACTGCTACCCATAGGCTCAACACTGTCACCCATAGACTCACATTACCCATAGACTCACACTACCCATAGACTCAACACTGTTACCCATAGACTCAACACTGTTACCCATAGACTCAACACTGCCCATAGACTCAACACTGCCCATAGACTCAACACTGTCACCCATAGACTCACACTACCCATACACTCAACACTGCCCATACACACTATGGGGACCTCATTTGCCAGTAAAAATATGATAATTGGTTCTTTACCCTTCTATCTGGCAACAAAACTGACACCTTTTTGCAAGGAGTCATGTTTGCATAGACCGCAATACCTGCAGTCATAAATACAAACAAAAGACATAACTCTGATAATGTGCACTGTCCCTGAAGTTGATTGGTCCACACCCGAGACAGCTTTCCTTCGAGCCTAGTCTCATATGGGTTGGACCAGATGACGCCAAAAGGCGCATATGAGACTAGGCTCGAAGGAAAGCTGTCTCGGGTGTGGACCAATCAACTTCAGGGACAGTGCACATTATCAGAGTTATGTCTTTTGTTTGTATTTATGACTGCAGGTATTGCGGTCTATGCAAACATGACTCCTTGCAAAAAGGTGTCAGTTTTGTTGCCAGATAGAAGGGTAAAGAACCAATTATCACTGCCCATACACTCAACACTGTTACCCATAGACTCACACTACCCATAGACTCAACACTGTTACCCATAGACTCAACACTGCCCATAGACTCAACACTGTTACCCATAGACTCAACACTGCCCATAGACTCAACACTGCCCATAGACTCAACACTGCTACCCATAGACTCAGCACTGCCCATAGACTCAACACTACTACTCATAGACTCAACACTGCCCATAGACTCACACTACCCATAGACTCAACACTGCTACCCATAGACTCAACACTGCACCATAGACTCAACACTGCACCATAGACTCAACACTGCACCATATACTCAACACTGCCCATAGACTTAACACTGCTACCCATAGATTCAACACTGCACCATAGACTCAACACTGCCCATAGACTCACACTGCCCATAGACTCAACACTGCACCATAGACTCAACACTGCACCATAGACTCAACACTGCACCATAGACTCAACACTGCTACCCATAGACTCAACACTGCACCATAGACTCAACACTGCTACCCATAGACTCAACACTGCTACCCATAGACTCAACACTGCCCATAGACTCAACACTGCACCATAGACTCAACACTGCCCATAGACTCACACTGCCCATAGACTCAACACTGCCCATAGACTCAACACTGCACATAGACTCACACTACCCATAGACTCAACACTGCTACCCATAGACTCAACACTGCCCCATAGACTCAACACTGCACCATAGACTCAACACTACCCATAGATTCAACACTGCTACCCATAGACTCAACACTGCCCCATAGACTCAACACTGCTGAAAGCGAAGGGATCGTGTGGCAGCGCGTGGTGATTGGTCAACTAAGGTGGGTGCTCACGTCGCGGTCCGCATAGGCTCCGTCTCCTGGGAGCGGAGGCTATATAAGGCGGTGCGCGCAGGCGCGCGGGGAGTTGGTGACCAGTGAAGACAGAAGACAGAGGAGGAAGAGATAGGGCCCTGAGACACCTAGTCCCGCTGTCCTTGTGAGGACCGGGGCCCTGTGTGGCTCAGAGGCGGGACCTTGGGACCCGGGGGCCGGACGTCCGTGTGAGGGCCGGGCCGCGGGACCCAGAGGTCGTGACCCACGCCCAAGCTGGGGTGGGTCTGTAGGTTCCACGGATGCTACGGGGCTGGAGTGCCCGTGAGCGTGTAGCGGGAACGTGTAGTGTGAGCTGTAGTGACCACAGTGTCGAGTGGAACGTGTAGCGTGAGCTGTCGTGACCACACGTGTCGAGTGCAACGTGTAGCGTGAGCTGTCGTGACCACACGTGTCGAGTGGAACGTGTAGCGTGAGCTGTCGTGACCACACGTGTCGAGTGCAACGTGTAGCGTGAGCTGTCGTGACCACACGTGTCGAGTGGAACGTGTAGCGTGAGCTGTAGTGACCACACGTGTCGAGTGGAACGTTTAGCGTGAGAAATAGTGACCACACGTGTTATTGTGGAAAGACAAGTGTCAATAAAGTGTGCTACCCGTCAAGTGGTTTCCCGCCGTATACTTCACATAGACTCAACACTACCCATAGACTCAACACGCCGTCATCCGCCCAACCCCCCCCCCCCCCCCCGGCACAGATTTCACAATCTTCTCGAACGAGGATCTCGTACCGTGACGCGCGACGCTTCGTGGCGGACGTGGGCACCGGCTACGAGAGCCGCATCGACACTCGGCGCAGCGACTCCGCGCTGGCGCTGAGCGCGACGGTGGCCGCTGACGAGCGCGACTTCGTCTGCCAGGCGCTGGCGGGGCGCGCCGGCGTGGCCGAGGCCACCGCTAGCGTGCGGGTGTTTTGTAAGCGAGCGCACGGGGCCACTTGCTACTCCCCTACTTACGGACGTTACAGCAGAGACTCCCCTACTTACGGATGTTGGGACAGAAACTATACACTACACTATACTCTACTATACACTACACTATACACTACACTATACACTACTATACACAACACTATACACTACTATACACTATTTTTAGTTTTTTTCGGTAAAGTCACGTAGGTAAAACACCAAAATCAATAAAAGTAAAATAAAACAAAAATCACGACGTTTCGGAGGCAACAGAAGTCTCCGCCATCAGGTGGGACCGTCACAGCCAGATTTGCTGCATCAAGTGAGGCAATGATTCAAGATGTAATCCCTTAAAAGCAAGTTGAGGGGGGAGGAGAGGGGGTGGGGAGCTCATCAGAATGTGGTAGCCAATGAATGGAACGTATCGGGAGGGAGGGGGGGGCTCAAAGAAGGCACGGAGTGCTACGTAGAACGTATCGTCGTCCATCCTTTTGGCCCCGCCCCCCTCCCCCTCCCGAGGCATTCTACGTAGCACTCCGTGCCTTCTTTGAGCCGCCCCCCTCCCTCCCGATACGTTCCATTCATTGGCTACCACATTCTGATGAGCTCCCCCCCCTCTCCTCCCCCTCAACTTGCATTTAAGGGATTACATCTTGAATCATTGCCTCACTTGATGCAGCTGATCTGGCTGTGACGGTCCCACCTGATGACGGAGACTTGTGTTGCCTCCGAAACGTCGTGATTTTTGTTTTATTTAACTTTTATTGATTTTGGTGTTTTACCTACGTGACTTTACCGAAAAAACCTAAGAATATGAATCCTTGCAGTCACGAAAGCTTCAAATCTAGAATACTATACACTACACTATACACTACTATACACTACTATACACTACACTACTATACACTACACTATACACTACTATACACTACACTATACACTACTATACACTACACTATACACTACACTATACACTACACTATACACCACTATACACTACACTATACACTACTACACTACACTATACACTACACTACTATACACTACACTATACACTACACTATACACTACACTACTATACACTACACTATACACTACACTACTACACTATACACACTATACACTACACTATACACACTATAGATTATACACACTATACACACTATACACTACACACTACACTATACACTAATATACACTACACTACACTATACACACTATACACACTATACATTATACACACTATACACTACACTATACACACTACACACTACTACACGACGTTTCGGAGTCAAGTTGGACTCGCAAGCAAATGGCCGATGACGACCCCGCGACCTTTGACGCACGGAGCGCCCCCTCCCCCCGTGTCCCTCCCCCCTCCCCCCGTGTCCCTCCCCCCTCCCCTCGTCTCCCTCCCAGCGGCCCCCACGGTGGCCGTGGTGGCGACCCAGATGCCCGTGATGCTCACCCAGCAGCAGCAGCAGCAGCGCCACCACAAGGTGAGCAGCCCTCCGCCTACGGGGACTTTCGCTATTTCACATTCCTGCTGGTTTCTCCGCTCCCTGCTGCTGCCCGTGGGTTTTGTTGCTTTAACCGCGTCGCGGAAGCGGCCTCAAATGAGTACCTGGTGCGGTGTGTAAACATCGCCACTGGGGAGACAAAGGCGGCCGGGCGTGGTGCTGGCCACCCACCCCCTCGTGTGCCGTGCCGGCCTTCATAGGTGCTCGCTAACAACACTTGCCCCTACAGTCTGTTAAGGCTACACGGTGGATCTTTGTTTTGTGTGTTGGTCTGTTTCCCTCTCCTGCAGATCGGTGAATGTTACGTGCACAACGCTTACCCAGAGCCCCTCGTCACGTGGTACAAGGCGTCCCTGCCCCTGTGGCCATCACCTGGTAGGTAGATCTGTTAGTGAATGTATCTGTTGGTGAATATGTCTGCGATAGTGTAGTGTATAGTGTAGTGTATAGTTTAGTGTATAGTCTAGTGTATAGTGTAGTGTATAGTGCAGTGTATAGTAGTGTAGTGTATAGTTTAGTGTATAGTGTAGTGTATAGTGTAGTGTATAGTAGTATAGTGTATAGTAGTATAGTGTATAGTGTAGTGTATAGTGTAGTGTATAGTAGTATAGTGTATAGTGTAGTGCATAGTGTAGTGTATATTAGTGTATAGTGTAGAGTAGTGCGTAGTGTAGTGTATAGTGTAGTGTATAGTGTAGTGTATAGTGTAGTGTAAACTGCTACGTGGTGCAGAAAGTAAACATCGCCACTGCGGAGACAAAGCCGGCAGGGCGTGGTGCTGGCCACCCACCCCCTCGTGTGACACTCGCTAACAGCACTTGTCCCAACAGTCTGTTAAGGCCACACGGGGGACCTTTGTCTCTGTGTACGTGCGTGTGCGTGGCCAGACGTGAAAGTGACGAGGAAGGTAGTGACGGAGGCCCATGGCACCTTCGCCGTGATGTCCGTCCTGCGCTACAGAATGCGGTGGTGGGATGCGAGAGCCGGCTACCGCTGCGTGGTGGACTACGCCGTGCCGGGCGGCCGGAGCGAGTCCGTCGCCTCGGAGACGATCCACGTGGAAGTGCATTGTGGGTACAGGGGAGGGGGGGGGGCACCAGACGGAGCGAAGTACAACAGACGGATGTGTATGACGGGTACCACGACAAGACATGGCTGACGGACCATCTTATTGGGTTAAGGCCAAATGAAACACAGAGACGACCCCTACTCGTGAAGATTTGACTCGTGAACGTTCAGAGAGACGCTCAAACCTTTTAGAAAGTCCAGTTGCCTGTTCGGACCGCAATAGATGGCGGAGGTGGCGTCTGCATCTGCAGAACACGAACAACGAGTGGCATCTACATCTGCAGAACAGCGGCAATTGACGATGATTATGACGGTAAGTGGCATAGTTATCAATGACGACGACGTAACTGACGATGATTTGCGATGGCGAGTGGCACCGTGAGTCTATGCTGGTGGTGGTGGGATGCGTAGATACACCCCGCGGGAGGGTGGCCCTCATCCTGGAGTCTCACCGCGAGGCGGCCGTGACGGAGGGCGACACGGTCGTGTTGAGGTGCTATGCTGATGGATTCCCCCCTCCCGAGGTTGACTTCTACCGGGTGAGAAGGCGGCAGCCGCCGTCGTCGATGACGACGATGATGATGATGACGATGATGATGATGATGACGATGATGACGCCGACGACGATGATGATGATGACGATGATGATGATGACGATGACGACGACGATGATGATGATGACGATGATGATGATGACGATGATGACGACGACGACGATGATGTTGATGATGACGATGATGACGATGATGATGATGACGACGATGATGATGACGACGACGACGATGCAGATGATGATGATGACGGCGATGATGATGACGATGATGACGACGACGACGGCGATGATGATGATGACGATGACGACGATGACGACGACGACGATGATGATGACGATGATGATGATGACGTTGATGATGATGATGACGATGATGATGACGATGATGATGATGACGATGATGGTGACGATGATGACGACGACAACGATGCAGACGACGACTGCTGAGCGTGAGCGTTGTCGCCGCTGTGGGCCGCTGCTGCAGCTCGTGGCAGCGTGAGACGGAGTGTGGGGGCAGTCACAGGGGCAGTCACAGGGCCAGTCACAGGGCAGCCTCCCGCTCTCGGTTGGGGGCAGTGGAACGAGGCTCACAACGACGACGCCGCGGGAGACATTTTTTTCGCCTCCCCCCCAAGGAGGCCGTTGAAGTTTGTTTTGCCGCCTCCTCTGCCGTCCCCGCCGTCCCCCGGCTCATCAGAGCTCCCCGACGCGGGTGGACTACGGCCACGCGGCTGCGGGGGACACGCTCACCCTGCCCGCCGTCACCCGCGGCCACAGCGGCACCTACGGCTGTCGCGTCCGTAGCGGCGGCGGGGCCCGTGGCCCTCTCAGCAGCAGCGTCGATCTCCTGGTGCACTGTGAGCGGCGGGGGGGGGGGGTGACGGGGAGGAGGGAGGGAGGGAGGGAGAGAGGGAGGGAGGGGGAGGGAGGGAGAGAGGGAGGGAGAGGGAGGGAGGAAGAGGGGGAGGGAGGGGGAGGGAGGGAGGGAGAGAGCTGCGTTCACCCAGAGCTCCGGCCTTTACCTCTAAGAACTTTATTTTTCTCACACTTTTTTTGGGATTTCTTTTCACCAACAGTAAGTGTCTTGCTTTATACACATTTGTGATCAGTTTGTTTGTTTATTTAGACTTCCTTTATCTTCCTTTCTTTGTTCTTTTCTGTTGTTTTCACTGTTCAGGGCGCGGCTGCGCTCACTGCAGTGGAAAGGTGTGTTTGTTTTCTCAGCACAATCCTCCACTTTTATTTAGATAGTTGATTTCATTATCACGCTTTTCTTTGCTTTCGTTTCGATCTTGAGTTCCTTTGTTCCTCAAGCAATCTTTGAGTTTTGTGATTCTTTTTCGTGTCTTTTTTTCGTTCCTTTGTCTGGTGTGCTCCCACGTGTTACACACCCGTGTTCGCACTGTACCACACCGGACGGTGTGGGTGCAGGGCAGACATCCCCTTTAGAATCCCCTTTTGTTTATTGCTGCGAGCGTGTTTACATTATTTTATTGTTATTGGTGTTCTTTTTTTTCTACGTTTTCGTTTTTTTCCTTTTGAAGAAAGACCGAGGAATTAAAAAATATATAAATAAATAAATAATTGTTCCCTCTCCAGGGGAGCTTTGGGTGGGCAGCAGTAATAGTAATTAGCAGAAGGTGGTCACAACACAGACTTGACCATCTTTATATACATTTTTTTTCGTTTCTTTTTTTTTTGTTAATTTTTTTCCTGGCTTTATAAAGTAGAGAGGTTTGCTTTAGTAGTTGTGTGTGACATCTCACACACGTGAAGATGTCCACCCGACCCTCAAAAACATACGCGAAAGCTACCGCACCTACGCAAGGCCCGTCTCTGGGGTCTGCAAGGCGCCTGCAGCAGCAGCAGCACCCGGAGCCTCCACGGGAGGCTGGGATCCGCTGCCCGGCTTCTCACGATGTTCCGATTGAAGGTTACGTGGATGCGCTGCGCGCCATCGTGCCAGGAGGCTCGATAAGGTACGCCTCCAAGGTGAGCGGAAGAGTGGTTTTCTTCATGGAGTCTGAAAAGGTGGCAAATGCCGCCATGGAGAAGGGGCTGACGGTTGGCGATTGGCACCTTACCTTGGAGCCACTGTCATCACGATCGGTACGCGTGATCGTATCCAACGTCCCCCCCTACATTCACCATAAAGACATCCAAGATCACCTGGCTAAGTTGGGCACGCTGACTTCCAACCTTCAGCGTGTGCCTCTGGGCCTCAAGAATCCTGCCTTGAGGCATGTCTTGTCTTTTAGAAGGCAGGTCTACATGCTGGTGCCCAATGGGCAGCTTGAAGAGGGCTCCTTTGTGGTCATGAATGGAGGAAGGGCCCATAGGCTGTTTTACTGCAGGGACGTGTTAAGATGCAATCTATGCAAAGCATGTTAAAAAACACTGCCCCAAGACAGCAAATGCCCAATCTACCAGCGAGACGACGGTGGAAAAGGGTGATGAGGAAGCACACCCAACAAGTGACTCAGGAGAGGGTCCCTCACCACGGAGATCACACGAGGTGGCGGTAGACCCCGCTCCAACCCCAGCTACTGCCATGGAGACCGAGGCTCAGCCAGCCACCCAGCCATCATCGACAGCCGGACCTCTGAAGAGGAAATTTACGGAGGACTCGGCTTCATTTTCTCCAGAGACCAGTGGGGATGAGGTCAGTCCCTTTAAAGATCTCCCAGAGTTGGAGTCTGACATCGCACAGACGCCTGGGGGAGACGCGGAGAGCACTGGTGGCAAGGACGGGGTCTTCGCCATCCCAGATGCCCCTAGAAGTGGGACACGCAGAGGGAAGAAGCCCCGTGCAGGAACCAAGCTCAAGCGCAGGACGCCTGATGAAAATCTGGAGCCTGAGATGGAAGCGGGGGAAACCGCAATCTGCGAAGTGGCGAAGGACACAGGTGAAGAGGGTCGCACTTCAGACCTTGACGACGCGCCCAGCGAGGGGGCCGAGGGCTCCCAGGAAACACGAGCAGCCAAGAGCACGGAGGAGCCCACACAGGACCCCACTGACCAAACAGTGGGTGACCAAGACAAGGACGAAGGAAGGCCGTCAATTGAGGGGCAAGCGGCATCGCCCGATAAAACATTGACGGAGGATACCACGGCGACTGAAAATCCTCAAAGCCTGGAGGCTGAAGGGGGAAGTGAAGAAGAGGAGTTTGAAGAAACCCTCAGCACAGGAAGTGGGGTGAGCCTGACATCGGCTGAGCTGACTGAAGGGGCACCAATATTTTCGCAGTCGGAGCTATGGGACTTTTTAGATGAAGTACGTGGCACAGACGAAAGGGTGGCTGCAGCGCTGTTAAGGTGGCGAAATGTGGAGGCAATAATAACCTCCCTACTCCATGCTGATCGGGGCTTCAAAAGACAGGGAAAACTGTCAGATGGAAAGGAAAGGAAAAGGATCAGGTATTTCCTGGGCCAAATAAATACGTGGAAACAAAACACACCTGACGACAACTCCACTAACACGTAATGCTGCGGATAGCGGCAATTAATATAAATGGGTGTAGAGGTCCACTCAAGAGACACTTTGTGCGTTCTCTCTCAAAAGAACACAAAGCTTCGGTGCTCTTTGTGCAGGAGACGCATCTTACAGCCAGCGAGGAAGATGAATGGGAAACTGAATGGAAAGGTGATTTGTTTTTCAGTCACCTTACTCCGTATTCTTCAGGAGTGGCAACGCTATTTGCACCGGGGTTTACACCCACTATAGTTAACAAGGTTGAGGTGGTACCAGGAAGAGCCCTCGACGTAACGATCAAACTTAATGACATTACTGCCCACCTCATAAACATCTATACGCCCATCAAAGATGCGGAAAAACTGATTTTTTTCAATGAGTTACAGGACTATCTCAAAACTATCCCAAATGACGAGAGTCTGATTTTGGGAGGAGATTTCAACTGTACACTCGATGTCCTCGATCGCACTGGCACCGAGCAGTGCAAAAGCGGTGTCCTGAACACCTTGCGGCAGGTGCTCCGCACGTACAGTCTCGTAAACGTGTGGCGGACGCAACATCCAAAGCAGCAAGGTTTCACATTTACAAGAACCCGAGCTGACATAACACTGTCGCAGTCAAGGATCGACCGTTTTTACATCTCGAAAGACCTTGTAAATAGCGCAGTGTCGTCCAGTATTCAGGCAGCGCCACTGGCCGATCATTGCCTAATACTACTTGAAATGAAAATAGAAGGAGTCCCAAGGGGATCGGCATACTGGCATTTCAATAATGCCCTTTTGCAAGACACCACCTTCACCGATCTTTTTGGAGTCTTCTGGGTGGAGTGGCAGGGAAAGAAAGAACGGTTTGATAGCCTAGCACAATGGTGGGACATAGGGAAAGTACACATCAAAAAACTGTGTCAGTTGTATGCCTGGGGAAACACGAAAAATATCGACCAAGAAATTTGTGAGCTGGAGAACAGGGTTCATATTTTAGAGCAAAGGCAGAAGATTGGGAACGATCTAGGCCTACTGCAGGAATATGTGGAGACCCTAGAATGTCTAAAAGGGTTGCAGAAAGAAAAGGCAAAAGGGCATTTGTACGCTCTCGTTTTAAAGATACCCTCGATATGGACTCAAGCTCGACACTTTTCTTCTCGTTAGGGAAGCAGAATGGTAGACGTAAAGCTATGGAGCATTTATTTGATGACAAGGGGTTCCTTCTTTCAAACAATAATCAAATAGCTTCAACAATAGCAAAGTACTATGGAAATTTTTTCTCTCCAGAGCACACTTCCACAGTGGCCCAGGATGAAATCTGGAAGGACCTGCCTACTTTGGGTGAAGAGGACCGGGACCTTCTGGAAGAAGAGGTCAAGCAAAGCGACCTGGACATGGCAGTGAGTGCCCTGGCCAAGAACAAATCCCCAGGGATTGATGGCCTGATGGGGGAGTTTTATCACCATTTTTGGCACTCCATACCTAAAGACTACAAAGCCGTTCTGGATGAAGCAGTGGAGACCGACGTGATGCCTCAGTCCTGGAGGAGAGCCGTGCTCACACTGATTACAAAAAAGGGCGACCTCAGGCACCTCAAAAATTGGCGTCCAGTCTCAGTGCTGAGCACAGACTATAAGATTCTCGCGAGAGCTGCATCGGCAAGGCTTAAGAGGGTGTTGGCTACGGTTATCGCCGATGACCAGGCATACACTGTTCCGGGGAGGACCATCCATGATCGGATTTTCCTGGTCAGAGATTTGATCAGTCTGTCGGAGCATTTGAACTTTCCGCTTGCCTTTCTCTCCCTTGATCAAGAGAAAGCCTTTGACAGGGTTGATCACCGGTATCTTCTTGGCACTCTAAAAGTTTTTGGTTTTGGGAATCGCTTCATAGGTTTGATTAGTCTGCTGTACAACATCGCCCAGTGTCTGGTTAAAGTCAATGGTAGACTAATTGCTCCTATAGATTTCAGAAGAGGTATCAGGCAAGGCTGTCCTATGTCAGGACAGCTCTACATCCTCGTCGTGGAGCCTTTTCTGCACCTACTCCGACGCCGACTCACCGGATTGACTCTAAAGGAGCCCAGTATGAGAGTGACCCTCACGGCGTATGCCGATGACATCCTCCTATTTTTTACTAAGTTTTGATGACATCCAACGGCTGCACGAGTGCCAAGAGGTTTACTCCCGTGCGTCCTCCTCCAGGATGAACTGGGAGAAGTGCAGTGGGCTGCTTGTTGGGAAATGGGACGAAGCCCAGTTCCCTGAGTTGGCCAAAACGATAACGTGGAGCAAAGAGCGTATGCACCATCTCGGCGTGCTCCTGGGGCCTGGAGATAAACCATTGCAGGAAAATTGGGATTTCTTGGAAGAGAAGGTGAGGAAACGACTGGAGCCTTGGGGGCGCCTGCGCAAGTCTCTCACGTTCAGAGGGAAAACCCTGGTGATGAAACAGTTGGTTGCATCCACCTTGTGGCACCGCTTCTTTTCCCTCACTCCACCCGCACAGCTGATATCGAAACTTCAGCGACTGATAGCTGCCTTCTTCTGGTCACAGAGGAAGCACCGTGTGGCTGCTGGCATCTTGGCCTTGCCACTGCGGGAAGGCGGGCAAGGTCTGGTGTGTGTACAGAGCCAACTTTCTACATTTCGTTTACAAGCCGTACAGAGGTTCCTCTACACAGCCCCATCACCCATGTGGTGTTCCACAGCATCTTTTTTTCTCAAAAATGTCGGGGGCTTTCAGTGCAGCAAGCAGCTTTTCTTTATGGACATTAAAGGTATTCCACTCGCACAGATTCCCCACTTCTACAGGAGTGTCCTACATACTTGGGGTTTCCTCGTCACCGCCCGACTGAATACACCCCGGTCAGCATTGGAATTCGCTCACGAGCCGTTGTTACGGAACCCCAACATGACACTACCCTCTCTTGTGGGCCCTGCCATGGAGATCCGCATGGTAGACGCACGTCTCACGAGGGTGGGCGATTTGGTGAGACCAGGCACAGAGGGGCAGTGGCTTCTCCCTACCGAGATCGCTGCGATGACCAAAATGCACTCGGTGAGACTCGCCACAAAACTTGTGAACGGGGTACGAAGGTCTTTCTCAACAGCAGTGGGGAGCGCGCCTGCCGTGAGTGTTGGTGACGAGTCGGCCGGCAGTGGCCCAGTGTCACCAAAACTGACCGTCGTCCCAGCACGGGAGCACACTCACCTCTCTTCCTCACAGCAGCACGGGGGGCACACCTCGGGGAATGACCAGGAGGGGTGCTTCTCGGGTGTACACCGGAAAAAGCTGTACGGCCAAATGGTCGATTTCCACCACCGACAAATAATAACATCGCGTAAAGGCTACGCCTGGAAGGACACCATGCCCTGCAGTGATCGTTTGAGGCCTCATTGGGAGCTGTTTTACTCTAATCCATCATACAAGCGCCATGGTGATCTTAGCTGGAGCATTGCCCATGGGACTGTGACTACGAACATATTTTTGGCACTTTTCACAGACACAAATCCTGAATGCGGATTCTGTGGTGAGCTCGAAACAGTGGCGCATCAATACATACATTGCAAAAGCCTGGAATCACTCTATAAGTTGTTACGCAATATTTTACTGAAATTCAATCTTCATTTCTCACCCACAATTCTTATTTTTGGATATAGGGGGAACGAGGGTACCAAAAATATAGAGGGGTTGACAAATTTCATCCTGAACAACGCCAAACTGGCCATCTATAGGGCCAGGAAATGCACAATCAAAGGGAGCGGCTTCCCCAGCCACTGCCGCATCTTTAAGGCCCTGATTTCTGCGAGAATTTGGCTGGAATTTCGGTACGCCCAGTTAACGGGGGGTGTCGCATCTTTCTCGACGCGTTGGGATACCGAGGGTGCTTTGTGTACTGTGACTAAAGCAGGGATCTGGTGATGGGTTTTTGAGGGTGATTTTTTTTTGTTGGTGTCTATGGACACAGTAACACACAATGGGACTAATGATTTAAAAAAGGGGGCACATAAGCAAACAAAAAAAATACCAAAAAAAAACGACATGATGAACGAAGCAAAGTGCCGAAAGACCGAGCATCTTTCTCGTCTGATCGTTAAAAAAAAGGGGGAGGGAGGGGAGGGGAGGGAGTGGAGGGTCAAGAGGGAGGGAGGGGGAGAGACGCGTTCACCCAGGGCTCCGGCCTTTACCTCTAAAAACTTTATTTTTCTCACCCTTTTTTCGGGATTTCTTTTCACCAACAGTAAGTGTCTTGCTTTATACACATTTGTGATCAGTTTGTTTGTTAATTTAGTCTTCCTTTCTCTTTCTTTCTTTGTTCTTTTCTGTTGTTTTCACTGTTCAGTGCGCGGCTGCGCTCACTGCAGTGTAAAGGTGTGTTTGTTTTTTTCCGCACAATCCTCCACTTTTATTTTGATAGTTGATTTCATAATCACGCTTTTCTTTGCTTTCTTTTCGATCTTGAGTTCCTTTAGTAATCTTTGAGTTTTGTGATTCTTTTTCGTGTTTTTCGTGTCTTTTTTCGTTCCTTTGTCTGGTGTGCTCCCACGTGTTTCACACCCGTGTTCGCACTGTACCACACCGGCCGGTGTGGGTGCAGGGCAGACATCCCCTTTAGAATCCCCTCTTGTTTATTGCTGCGAGCGTGTTTACATTATTTTATTTTTATTGGTGTTCTTTTTTTTTCTACGTTTTCGTTTTTTTTTCCTCCTCTTGTAAAAAAAAAAACCAAGGACTTAAAATAATTGTACTCTCTCCAGGGGAGCTTTGGGTGGGCAGCAGTAACAATAATTAGCAGAAGGTGGTCATAACACAGATTTGACCATCTTTATATACATTTTTTTGTTACGTTTCTTGTTTTTTTTTTTGGTGAGCGGAAGAGTGGTTTTCTTCATGGAATCTGAAAAGGTGGCAAATGCCGCCATGGAGAAGGGGCTGACGGTTGGCGATTGGCACCTTACCTTGGAGCCAATGTCATCACCATCGGTACGCGTGATCGTATCCAACGTCCCCCCCTACATTCCCGATAAAGACATCCAAGATCACCTGGCTAAGTTGGGCACGCTGACTTCCAACCTTCAGCGTGTGCCTCTGGGCCTCAAAAATCCTGCCTTGAGGCATGTCTTGTCTTTTAGTAGGCAGGTCTACATGCTGGTGCCCAATGGGCAGCTTGAAGAGGGCTCCTTTGTGGTCATGAATGGAGGAAGGGCCCATAGGCTGTTTTACTGCAAGGACGTGCTAAAATGCAACCTTTGCAAAGCTGATGGGCATGTTAAAAAACACTGCCCGATGACAGCAAATGCCCAATCTAACAGCGAGACAATGGTGGAAAAGTGACTCAGGAGAGGGTCCCTCACCACGGAGATCACACGAGGTAGCGGTAGACCCCGCTCCAACCCCAGCTACTGCCATGGAGACCGAGGCTCAGCCAGCCACCCAGCCGTCATCGACAGCCGGACCTCTGAAGAGGAAATTTACGGAGGACTCGGCTTCATTATCTCCAGAGACCAGTGAGGATGAGGTCAGTCCCTTTAAAGATCTCCCAATATTGGAGTCGAACATCGCACCGACGCCTGAGGGAGATGCGGAGAGCACTGGTGGCAAGGACGAGGTCTTCTCCATCCCAGATGCCCCTAGAAGTGGGACACGCAGAGGGAAGAAGCCCCGTGCAGGAACCAAGCTCAAGCGCAAGACGCCTGATGAAAATCTGGAGCCTGAGATGGAAGCGGGGGAAACCGCAATCTGCGAAGTGGCGAAGAACACAAGTGAAGAGGGTCGCACTTCAGACCTCGACGACGTGCCCAGCGAGGGGGCCGAGGGCTCCCAGGAAACGCGAGCAGCCAAGAACACGGAGGAGCCCACACAGGACCTCACTGACCAAACAGTGGGTGACCAAGACAAGGACGAAGGAAGGCCGTCAATTGAGGGGCAAGCGGCATCGCCCGATAAAACATTGACAGAGGATACCACGGCGACTGAAAATCCTCAAAGCCTGGGGGCTGAAGGGGGAAGCCAAGAAGAGGAGTTGGAAGAAACCCTCAGCACAGGAAGTGGGGTGAGCCTGACATCGGCTGAGCTGACCGAAGGGGCACCAATATTTTCGCAGTCAGAGCTATGGGACTTTCTAGATGAAGTACGTGGCACAGACGAAAGGGTGGCTGCAGCGCTGTTAAGGTGGCGAAATGTGGAGGCAATAATAACCTCCCTACTCCATGCTGATCGGGGCTTCAAAAGACAAGGAAAACTGTCAGATGGAAAGGAAAGGAAAAGGGTCACGTATTTCCTGGGCCAAATAAATACGTGGAAACAAAACACACCTGACGACAACTCCACTAACATGTAATGCTGCGGATAGCGGAACATTGTAACCATAAATGCCTTAATAGTGGAGTATTTTGTATCACAGTTGCCAATAGAATCTGAGTAGACCTAATGTACAACAACCAGATCCTATGTAATTTGTGTGTATATGTGAAGTATTGGAATTGACGGCAGGAACTTCTTGACGGGAACACACTTTTATTAAATCTTTACGTGTCAGAATACAACGTGTGGTCTCCCTTCTTCCGACTTCACACTCCACTAATCTCGTGTAAACTCTAGGCCTCTGGCTACACACGATACACTTCACTCGTGTAGACCCTATGCCTCTGGCTACACAATACACTCGACTCGTGTAGACCCTATGTCCCTGGCTACACACAATGCATTCGGCTCGTGTAGACCTTATGCCTATGGCTACACACACTACACTCGCCTCTGGGTTACACAGAGTCCCGGTCCCGTTAGGACAGCGGGACTAGGTACCGCAGGGCCCTATCTCTTCGATCCCCGTCTTCATTCTTCGCTGGTTACATACTGCCCTTACGCCTGTGTGCATCCCCTTTTATAGCCCCTGCTCACGAGAGACGGAGCTGATGCGGACGTCGACGTGAGCATCGCTCCTTAGTGGACCAATCACGACGCGCTCTCTCTACGATCCGTTTTCCCCAGCGCGTGTTAACACTACTCCACCAATCACACCGCGCTGCCACCCGGTCACTCCCTCTCAGCGCGTCACCGGCCCACAGCCAATCATTACCCCGTAACCCACGACCCCGCGCTGACCCCTGATCCTCCACCGTCAGCGCGCGTCACCACATACACAGCCAATCATTACTCGCTGGCATACGATCCCTAATCCCAGCGCGTATCACCTCTACATATGTACCGAATTTTGAGAATGTTTGTTGATTTTGATTTTATGCTGTGTACCTGCTTGTGGAAAGGAGAGAGCAGTACTTTCTGAAGTTTTTTTTTGTAAGAGGTTTTTTTTTTGCCTGTTTGGCCATCCTTAGCAGTCTGGTGTATCTTACTGGGCGTTGGGTTGGCTCCCCATGAGAGTGTGCTCACTGCCATTGCTTACCTAGGTACTACATGCTTTGGGTACCAACCATCCCCGTGTGATGGTTGTTCACTCAGTGCTGTGTTTGGTCACCTGATATGCCAAGGTCTGCAGTAAGTAGTTACTGTGTATTGCAGCTGATCTTTTTATTTACTGTAATGTTCAAGCTTGCTTAGGGATTTAGAAGAAATTTAATGAAAGAATGGTACGAAAAAAAGGGGAGGGCAGGGGAGGGAGGGGAGGGGAGGGAGGGGAGGGGAGGGAGGTGCCTTCGCCGCTATGGTGCTGGTAGCGCAGCAGCAGGGAATCTGGTGATGGGTTTTTGAGGGTGATTTGTTTTCTTATCGGTGTCTATGAACACAGTAACACACAATGGGACTAATGTTACATTGGGAACCCGCGTTATATCTTTGATAAAAAAAACAAAATAATAACAACAAACAAACGACATGATGAACGAAGTAAAGTGCCGAAAGACTGAGCATCTTTCTCGTCTGATCGTTTAAAAAAAAAGGAGGGAGGAGGGGGAGGGAGGAGGGAGGGGGAGGGAGGGAGGGGAGGGTCAAGAGGGAGGGAGGGGAGGGAGACTTTGCGGGGAGGAGGAGGTGGAGACGTTACGAAGGAGATCGACCGTCTCGGAGTTTTTCGAGCGGATTTCTTTAAGATGCCGACTCTCCCGGGACAGGAACGGCGCGTCGTGCATTCGCATGATTCTTCTTGTCGTCTTTTTCGGTGTAAAGCTTCTTTCGTGACTGCAGCAGGGATTCATCTTCTTTGGTTCTTTCGGTAAAGTCACGTAGAAGGGAAGTAATAAAGTAATAAAAATAAAACATCATAAAATAATATAATAAAGTAATATAATAAAATAAAATAATACGATCATATAATATTATATTTCGATGTAAAGCTTCTTTCGTGACTGCAGGGATTCATCTTCTTGGTTCTTTCGGTAAAGTCGTCACGTAGAAGGGAAATAATAAAATAATAAAAATAAAACATAATAAAATAATTCTCACGACGTTTCGGCCACAACGCAAGCAGCCGTCCTCAGGTGAAGCCGTCCTCAGGTTGTGGCAGAAACGTCGTGAGAATTGTATTTTATTATGTTTTATGTTTATTATTTTATTACGTTAAATTTGTATTATTTGATTATGTTTTATTTTTAGTATTTTATTACGTTTTATTTTTAGTATTTTAAAATTGTATTTTATTATGTTTTATGTTTATTATTTTATTACGTTTAATTTGTATTATTTGATTATGTTTTATTTTTATTATTTTATTACTTCCCTTCTACGTGACGACTTTACCGAAAGAACCAAGAAGATTCTTGTCGTCGTCGTTGTTGTTGTTGTCGTTGTTGTTGTTGTTGTCGTTGTTGTCGTTGTTGTTGTTGTCGTCGTTGTTGTTGTCGTTGTCGTCGTTGTTGTCGTTGTCGTTGTTGTTGTTGTTGTTGTCGTTGTTGTCGTTGTCGTCGTTGTCGTCGTTGTTGTTGTTGTTGTCGTCGTTGTCGTCGTCGTTGTTGTCGTTGTCGTCGTTGTTGTTGTTATTGTCGTTGTTGTCGTCGTTGTTGTTGTCGTTGTTGTTGTTGTTGTCGTTGTTGTTGTTGTCGTCGTCATTGTTGTTGTCGTTGTTGTTGTCGTTGTTGTTGTTGTCATCGTAGTTGTTGTTGTCGTCGTCGTTGTTGTTGTTGTCGTTGTTGTTGTCGTTGTCGTCGTCGTTGTTGTTGTTGTCGTTGTTGTTGTTGTCGTCGTTGTCGTCGTTGTTGTCGTTGTTGTTGTTGTTGTCATTGTTGTTGTTGTTGTCGTTGTCGTCGTTGTTGTTGTTGTCGTTGTTGTTGTCGTCGTCGTTGTTGTTGTTGTTGTCGTTGTTGTTGTTGTTGTCGTCGTTGTTGTTGTCGTCGTTGTTGTTGTTGTGGTTGTTGTTGTCGTCGTTGTTGTTGTTGTCGTTGTTGTCGTCGTTGTTGTTGTTGTTGTCGTCGTCGTTGTTGTCGTTGTTGTTGTCGTTGTTGTCGTCGTTGTTGTCGTCGTTGTTGTCGTTGTCGTCGTCGTTGTCGTTGTTGTTGTTGTTGTCGTTGTTGTTGTCGTTGTCGTCGTTGTCGTTGTTGTTGTTGTCGTCGTCGTTGTTGTTTTTGTCGTTGTTGTTGTCGTTGTCGTCGTCGTTGTTGTTGTCGTCGTTGTCGTTGTTGTCGTTGTTGTCGTCGTTGTTGTCGTTGTTGTTGTTGTCGTCGTTGTTGTTGTCGTTGTTGTTGTCGTTGTTGTTGTTGTCGTCGTTGTTGTTGTCGTTGTTGTCGTTGTCGTCGTTGTTGTCGTTGTTTTGTTGTCGTTGTCGTCGTTGTTGTTGTTGTTGTTGTCGTTGTTGTTGTCGTTGTCGCCGTCGTTGTTGTCGTCGTTGTCGTTGTTGTTGTTGTCGTTGTTGTTGTCGTTGTCGTCATTGTTGTTGTCGTTGTTGTTGTTGTCGTCGTTGTTGTTGTTGTTGTCGTTGTTGTTGTCGTCGTCGTTGTTGTTGTCGTTGTTGTCGTTGTCGTTGTTGTCGTTGTTGTCGTTGTTGTTGTTGTCGTCGTTGTTGTTGTCGTTGTTGTTGTCGTCGTCGTTGTTGTTGTCGTTGTCGTCGTCGTTGTTGTTGTTGTCGTCGTTGTTGTTGTCGTTGTTGTTGTCGTCGTCGTTGTTGTTGTCGTCGTTGTTGTTGTCGTTGTCGTTGTTGTTGTCGTCGTTGTTGTCGTTGTCGTCGTCGTTGTTGTCGTCGTTGTTGTCATTGTTGTTGTCGTTGTTGTCGTTGTTGTCGTCGTTGTTGTTGTGATTGCGAGCGAACGTCGCCGCTTGGCCCGGAGTGAGTGGGCACGTGTCTCCTCCCCGCCAGACGCGCACCACGGGAAGCCCAACTCCACCGTCGCGGCGACGACGCGGCTCCCGGCGGGCGCCGTCGTGCAGGTGAGACGCTCCTCGTCCTCCTTGTTGCCGTCGTGCGCCGGGAGAGGCTCCCACAGGTGGGCAGCAGTGCCCCGTCAGGTAACGGTGTCAGTCTTGTTGGCAGATAGAAGGTCAAACAAGTATTATTATCATGCCTCGTCATTGTCACCATCACCCCCACTGTGACCCCCCCACCGCCCCCCCTCCACCCCCTCCACCCCCCACCCCCTCCACCCCCTCCACCCCCCCACCCCCTCCACCCCCCCCCACCCCCCACCCCTTCCACCCCCTCCACCTTCTCCACCCCCACCACCCCTTCCACCCCCCCCCCCGAAAATGAACTAAAACTAGTCATTAAAAATTAACCCGTAAAAACAAAGTTTTTCACTCTAAATCCTTTATATGCGTGGCGGCTAGAGTCCTCTCGTCCTCTGGCTTGAGATGGCTGCCACCTATGGGTCAGATGATTGCCTGCCACCATTAAGCAATTGGTAATTAAATATAATATATTTTTTCCTAAAAAGTGTAAAATTTTGGAAAAAAATTATGACTGCAGGTATCGTGGTCAATGCAAACATGACTCCTCGTAAAAAAGATGTCAGTTTTATTGCCAAATAGAAGGGTAAAAAATCAATTATCATACCCCGTCAGTGTCACCATCACCCCACCGTGACCCCCCCACCGTGACCCCCCCACCAACCCCACCCGCCCCCCACCCCCCCCACCCCCTCCACCCCCACCACCCCCACCGTGACTCCACCGTGACCCCACCGTGACCCCACCGTGACCCCACCGCCCGAGTTGGATTCCCGCTCGCAGCCAACAGCAGTGGTAGCGATTATCTGAACCGGTCCTGGGCCTCCCCTAGGTCTACTCAGCCTCTAATTAGTACTTGTAGTAAACACGGCTCGCACGGGGGAGACAAGGTCTGGTGGTGGTGGCGGCGGCGGCGGCGACGGCGACGGAGGTGGTGGTGACGGTGGTGATGGTGGCGGTGGTGGTGGCGGTGGCGGTGGTGACGGTGGTGGTGGTGGTGGCGTTGGCGACGGTGGTGGCGGTCACGGTGACGGTGACGGTGGTGGTGGTGACGGTGGTGGCGGTGACGGTGACGGTGGCGGTGGTGGTGGTGGCGGTGGCGGTGACGGTGACGGTGGTGGTGGCGGTGACGGTGGTGGCGGTGACGGTGACGGCGGCGGTGGTGGTGGTGACGGTGACGGTGGTGGTGGCGGTGACGGTGGTGGCGGTGGCGGTGATGGTGGCGGTGGCGGTGGTGGCGATGACGGTGACGGTGGTGGTGGCGGTGACGGTGACGGTGGTGGTGGTGGCGGTGACGGTGGTGGTGGTGGTGGTGACGGTGGTGGTGGTGGTGGCGGTGACGGTGGTGGTGGTGGCGGTGACGGTAGTGACGGTGACGGTGGTGGCGGTGACGGTGGTGGTGGTGACGGTGGTGGTGGCGGTGACGGTGGTGGTGACGGTGGTGGCGGTGACGGGGACGGTGGCGGTGGCGGTGGCGGTGGTGGTGGTGACGGTGGCGGTGACATTTACGAAGATGAGACTGAGACGAGTGGATGTTGTGTGTTTATATTTGGAGTGTGTGCTGCACGGTTAGGGGGCTACAGGTCATCTCAGTCGACCCGTGGCACCTGCCGGGTCTGCCTCGTGACCTCCTCCTGCCTGTGGGCCAGAGGTCGCAAACGGGTTTTGATTCCTTACCCCTCATACCCGTACCCGGCCGCACCAGGGTTGCAAACGGGAACCCGTACCCGTACCCTACCCGTACCCTACCCGAAATGAGTGACAAACGGTGACTCACCAGTGACTCACGGCCTACCTGTACCCGTACCCAGCTGGGTACGGGTATCGGGTACCCGGTTGCGACCTCTGCTGTGGGCATTCGACACTTGGCCTGGCCTCAACGTGCACGTAGCCTGGCACAAGCGCCGTAGTGACGTCACCGCCACTTAGTGGTGTGTGTGTGTGT
The DNA here is from genome assembly GCA_018977245.1 of Lethenteron camtschaticum. Taxonomy (NCBI): domain Eukaryota; kingdom Metazoa; phylum Chordata; class Hyperoartia; order Petromyzontiformes; family Petromyzontidae; genus Lethenteron; species Lethenteron camtschaticum. Next base: position 30,004 of record WFAB01001866.1, on the reverse strand, counting down.
CGGTGAGTGTACGTGTGTGTGTGTGTGTGTCGGTGAGTGTACGTGTGTGTGTGTGTCGGTGTGGTGACAGTCAGACGATCGGATTGATGGGGGGGGGGGGGGGGCGCTGAGGAGGGTGACAGGGGAGCGGAGCGAGTGAGACCGATGGTGTTTGACGTCCGGCGAGGGAAGTTTACGCGAGCCAAGAGGTGGGGGAAAGGGCGTAGGGGGGGAGAGCGCCGAGCCTGACGCCGGCCGCCTTCCCGGCGCTGTGCGTCCCTCCCGCAGGCCGCGTCGTCACCGTCACCGCCACCGCCATCGCCACCGTCACCCTCCGTGCCCACGGGCCTGGGGAGGTCGCGGTCCGTCAAGGTCGCTGCGGAAGGTCACTCTCTCTCTCGCTCACTCTCTCACTCTCTCGCTCTCTCTCTCGCTCACTCTCTCTCTCGTTCTCTCGCTCGCTCTCTCGCTCGCTCTCTCACTCACTCTCTCGCTCGCTCTTTCACTCACTCTCTCTCTCTCTCGCTCACTCTCTCGCTCAATCTCTCGCTTACTCGCTCACTCACTCTCTCTCCGCTCTCTCACTCGCTCTCTCGCTCTCTCGCTCACTCACTCTTTCTCTCCCGCTCGCTCTCTCGCTCTCTCGCTCACTCTCTCGCTCACTCTCTTGCTCACTCTCTCGCTCACTCTCTCGCTCACTCACTCGCTCACTCACTCGCTCACTCTCTCGCTCGCTCTCTCGCTCGCTCTCTCTCACTCTCTCTCGCTCACTCACTCTCTCACTCACTCTCTCACTCACTCTTTCGCTCACTCACTCGCTCACTCTCTCGCTCGCTCTCTCGCTCGCTCTCTCTCACTCTCTCTCGCTCACTCACTCTCTCGCTCACTCTCTCGCTCACTCTCTCGCTCACTCTCTCGCTCACTCTCTCGCTCGCTCTCTCGCTCGCTCTCTCTCACTCTCTCTCGCTCACTCACTCTCTCACTCACTCTCTCACTCACTCTTTCGCTCACTCACTCGCTCACTCTCTCTCTCGTTCTCTCGCTCGCTCTCTCGCTCGCTCTCTCACTCACTCTCTCGCTCGCTCTTTCACTCACTCTCTCTCTCTCTCGCTCACTCTCTCGCTCAATCTCTCGCTTACTCGCTCACTCACTCTCTCTCCGCTCTCTCACTCGCTCTCTCGCTCTCTCGCTCACTCACTCTTTCTCTCCCGCTCGCTCTCTCGCTCTCTCGCTCACTCTCTCGCTCACTCTCTTGCTCACTCTCTCGCTCACTCTCTCGCTCACTCACTCGCTCACTCACTCGCTCACTCTCTCGCTCGCTCTCTCGCTCGCTCTCTCTCACTCTCTCTCGCTCACTCACTCTCTCACTCACTCTCTCACTCACTCTTTCGCTCACTCACTCGCTCACTCTCTCGCTCGCTCTCTCGCTCGCTCTCTCTCACTCTCTCTCGCTCACTCACTCTCTCGCTCACTCTCTCGCTCACTCTCTCACTCACTCTCTCTCTCACTCTCTCTCTCTCTCTCTCACTCACTCTCTCTCACTCTCTCTCGCTCACTCACTCTCTCACTCACTCTCTCGCTCACTCTCTCGCTCACTCTCTCGCTCACTCTCTCGCTCGCTCTCTCGCTCGCTCTCTCTCACTCTCTCTCGCTCACTCACTCTCTCACTCACTCTCTCTCACTCTCTCTCGCTCACTCACTCTCTCGCTCACTCTCTCGCTCACTCTCTCGCTCACTCTCTCGCTCGCTCTCTCGCTCGCTCTCTCTCACTCTCTCTCGCTCACTCACTCTCTCACTCACTCTCTCTCACTCTCTCTCGCTCACTCACTCTCTCGCTCACTCTCTCGCTCACTCTCTCGCTCACTCTCTCGCTCGCTCTCTCGCTCGCTCTCTCTCTCTCTCTCTCTCTCTCTCTCTCTCACCACCGTCGGGTGTGGCTGGGTTTCACCTGAGCTCCTGCCCCAACGTTGGTGTGGATGGGGGCCTGGGCTCAGGCCGCGAGAGAGTTTCATACCGCCGAATAACCAAAGGACGATACTTTCATCCCTCGTTTTTCGGTTTTCATCTTTATTCCCCCCACTCCCTTATTTGGCTTTTCCCAGTTTTTTCTTTATTTTCCTTTTTGTTGGTCCGCCGAGCTCGTCGACCGAAAGTCCACGGTCGTTCGACTCGCGGCGAGATTTCTTTTGTGCGGATTTTTTTCCTTTTCCCCTTCCACACGCGCACGCGGGACGACGCACACGCGGCGCGACTTAACAAAGCAACGACAACAACGACAACAACGACAACAACATTTACGAAAGCAGCACCGCCAGCGAACGCCCAACGACACAGCGCAAAGGTACTCTGCCACCACCATCATGGCGCAGCACCAGCGCGCGGAAGAGGAGGACGCGAGGATGCTGAGCCTCACGCGGAGGAACGGCGTCGTGGCTTTCCCTCCACCTGAGGTGACAGCCGACGCTGTCGCCGGCGCGGTGGCCGCGTGCGTCGGCTCCGCCGGCGTCTTGGCCGTCCAGCACCAAAACCGCGGCGTCACCGTGTACGTGGCGGAGGAGGAGATGGTGGCGCGAGTCGTGGAGAAGGGGCTCACGGTGGGGGAGCTGTTTGTGCAGTGCGCCCCGCTCGCCTCGCCCGCGGTCCGCGTGCTGCTCTCCGGCACGCCGCCGTACCTCTCCAACGCCGAGCTGCGCGTCGACCTGCAGCGCTTCGGCACGGCCGTGTCGAGCATCACAACACTGCCCATGAGAACGAGCAACGCAGCACTCACCCATGTCAAGGCACTACAGCGCCAAGTTTTTATGGTCCTGAAGAATGGGGCCGAAGAACTTGACGTTACACTCAAATACACCATAAACAAAAGCACTTACACGGTGTATGCCTCTTCGGTTGGGCTCCGATGCTACGGGTGTGGCAAACCGGGCCACGCCCGTAGAAACTGCCCGAGCAAGGTGAGCGGGTTGGTCGCGCCACCTGCCGCGGCGATGCCGGGACAATGGGTCCGACCGGAGGAGCAGCAACAGCCGCGGCAACAACACCAAGGGCAGCAGCAGCAGCAACAACAAAAGCAGCAGCAGCAGCAGCCGCAGCAGCAGCAACAAAAACAGCAGCAGCAGCCGCAGCAGCAGCAGCAGCAGCCGCAGCAACAGGAGCAGCAGCAGCAGCAGCAGCAACAAAAACAGCAGCAGCAGCCGCAGCAGCAGCAACAGCAGCAGCCGCAGCAGCAGCAGCAGCCGCAGCAACAGCAACAGCAGCAGCAGGAGCAGCAGCAGCAGCAGCAGCAGCAGCAGCAGCAGCAGCAGCAGCAGCAGCCGCAGCAGCAGCAGCAGCAGCAGGAGCAGCAGCAGCAGGAGCAGCAGCAGCAGGAGCAGCAGCAGCAGCAGCAGCAGCAGGAGCAGCAGCAGCAGCAGCAGCCGCAGCAGCAGCAGCAGCAGCAGCAGCAGCAGCCGCAGCGGCGGCAGCCGACGCAGCAGCAGCAACAGCAGCGGCAGCAGCAGCAACAGCAGCCGCAGCAGGACGAGTGCCAGGACCGGCGGGAGAGGCAGGTCACCAGCCACGACCCGCCGGGAGCGCAACCAGCCAACGACGCGCAGGCGCGGGGGGACGACTCCGCCGGCTTCGTAGTGGTCGAGGGGAGTCGTAAGAAGCAGAGGGCCAAGAGGAAGGCGAAGAACGGGCACGTGGAGGTGGAGGGCGAAGGCGCCCCCCCGAAGCGCACGGCCGGCAGCGAGAGAGACGCGGCGAGGCCGCCCGTCGATGCTGAGAACGAGGCGCGAGGGGAGGAGATGGACCTTGGAGGAACCATCACTCCCCCCACCCCCCCCACCCCCCCCACCCCCCCCCCCCCACCACCCCACCCCCCCACCCCCCACCCCCCCCCACCACCTCCCCACCCCCCCCACCCCCCACCCCCCCCACCCCCCCAGTGACGGACACCTGTGGCAGCGACGGAGGTGCGCTGCAGCCGGCGACGACGGCGGCCGAGGGAGCGCCCGTCGAGCCGGGTGACGAAAGTCGCCCCGGTCCGAGCGGCGTCCTGGACCCACGGTGGTGGGCAGGTGACGCTGACCCCGGGGGCGGCCGCGCCGAGCGCGCGGATGCCGGCGCGGGTGGAGGCGGCGGTGGCGGCGGCGATGACGACTGCGGCGCCCCGGGAGGAGGCGGCAACGACGACGGCGTAGACGACGACGCCTACACCGTGGATGAGGGTGACGGGGGCAGCGTCTGCGGGAGCGAGTGGAGCTGCAGCCCGGTAGAACCGGACAGAAAGATGCCCGCGCAGGCCATCCTGGCCTTTTTTAGGGAAAATTACGGCAAGAGGGTGGTGCCCCATAAGGTCTTCCCGGACGCGGACGCGTTCCTCTCAACGGCGCAGGAGATCTGCCGGCGGCCGGCAGAGTACGGCTGCACCCCGAGGGAGCGCTACCGCATCAAGGGTATGATGACGAGGCTGCGGGGCAAGGAGAAGGTGGCCTCAAAAGTGGCCTCGAGGGTGCCGGCGTGCGTGGACCTCCCCTGAAAGCCGCGATGGGGCCAGGATTGATTGTTGCAACCATAAACTGCAACGGACTGCGCAGCGAGGACCGGTGGCGCCGCCTGTGCAGGCTCCTCGACGACCAAGCGGTCGACGTAGCCTTGATTCAGGAAACCCACCTGGACGCCGCGCTACACCCGAGCCGCCAGCAGATGCTGCACGGGCGTTCCTTTTTTTTTAGCAACGGCGTGGACGGGGCGGCGGGGGTCGCGGTGGTGTGCTCCCGGACTTTCGCCCCAGACGCCCTGACGTATCGGGAGATAGTGGCTGGCCACCTCGTCGTGGCGGACATGGTGCTCGCCGGCACCAAGACCCACGTGATTAACGTGTACGCGCCCAGCAGGTCGAGGGACAGGGCTGAGTTCTTCAAAGGAGAATTACGGCGGGTGGTGGCGGAGACCGGCGGCGACGAGGGAGCGGTCACGGTCGTGGCGGGAGACTTTAATTGCACACTCCAACCCTCCCTGGATCGGACTGGGCCGGAACCGCACCCCGAATCGGCGAGAGAGTGGGCGGCCGTCGTGGCTGACAACGGACTTTTGGATGCGTGGCGGCTCCAAAACCCGGGCCGGCGCCAGTACACTTGGAGCAGGTGCGGTGCGGGAGGGCGGCCGAGCCTGGCCAGGCTGGATCGGATGTACGTCGCGCCGGGGGGGGCCAGCCTGCTCGGTGAGAGCGGGGTAATCCCCACCGGCTTCTCCGACCACCACATGGTGCACGTGCGCCTGCATCTCCCTCACGGCGGGCAAGGGCGCCCGTATTGGAGGTTGAACGTGGACCTGTTGGACGACGGTGGGTTTCTGGCGGCTTTCCGGGCCTTGTGGAAGGTGTGGGAGGGGAGACGGGGCCGTTTCGCCACACTCCAGCAGTGGTGGGACAACGGGAAGGCCCAGGTGGGGGTGCTGGCAAGGGCCTACATGGGCCAACGCGTGGCGGCCCGGCGTGAGGAGGAGGAGGTTCTCCGGGCCCGGGTGCTGGTGGTGGAGGAAGCATTGGGCCACCACCCCGCCGCCGACGGCTGCAGGGAGCTGCGGCAACAACAGCGGCTCCTGAGGGCCGTCTCAGACAACGACGCGTACAGGGGGTTTGTGGGCCGGAAAATGACCCACCTGTACAGCATGGACGCGCCGACAAAAGCCTTTTTCAGGCAGGGGGCCACGCGGGCCCAGCGAACCGACATTACCAGCCTGACGGGGCCGGACGGGGAGACCCAGTGCGACGGGGAGGGAATCATGCGCCTCGTCAACGGGTACTACGGCCAGCTATTTGCTGAGAGGGAGTTTGACGGGGAGGCAGTGGCGGAACTCCTAGAGGGCGTCCCCAGTTTGGCTTCGTCTGACACCAAACGGCTGGACGAGCAGGTCACCCTGCCAGAGCTGGAGGCCGCGGTGAGGAGTCTCGCCGCGGGGAAGGCCCCCGGTATAGACGGCCTCCCTGCCGAGGTGTACACGACCTTCTGGCCTGAGCTCGGACCGGCGCTCGCCGACGTGCTGCGAGCGAGCCTCCGGTCGGGGGTGCTGCCGCAGAGCAGCAGGCGCGCGGTCGTGACGTTGCTCCCGAAAAAGGGCGACCTGCGCCGTTTGGATAACTGGAGGCCGGTGTCCGTGCTATGCACGGACTGTAAGATTTTGGCTAAAGCCCTGGCGAACCGCCTGAAGACCGTGGCGGGGAGCCTCGTGCACCCGGACCAGTCGTACTGCGTTCCGGGGAGAGCCATACATGACAACGTCGGGGTGGTGCGCGACATTATGGACCTCGCCGCCGCCCACGGCATTGACGCAGGCCTGTTGTTTCTGGACCAGGCGAAGGCGTTCGACCGCGTCTCGCATGAATATATGTACAAGGCGCTGGAGGCATATGGGGTAGGGCCAGCTTTCAGGGCGCAGGTGCGCCTCTTGTACACCGAGGTGAGCAGCCTCGTTAAAGTAAATGGCAAACTCGGCGCCCCCTTGGCCGTGGGGGGAGGGGTCCGGCAGGGGTGTCCCCTGTCCGGCATCCTTTACACTCTGTGCATAGAGCCTCTCCTACGACGGCTGCGGGGAACGCTGGGGGGTTTTCGGTTCCCGGGCGCGGGCGACGCGCCGGTCACGCTTTCGGCGTACGCTGACGATGTGTGCGTCGTGGTGGCAAGCGCGCAAGATGTGGAGGCGGTACGAGGCGCGGTACGCCTCTACGAGGGGGCCTCCGCCGCCAGCGTAAATTGGGAAAAGAGCAAGGCAATAGCACTGAGGCCGGGCGGGGTGGTGGGCTCCCTGGCGCTCCCGGGAGGCGTGGCCTGGGGAGCGGGGGGAGCCCACTACCTCGGGGTACATCTGGGAAGCCCGGTAGAGGTCGAGCAAAATTGGGAGGAGGTGGAAGGAAAAATTGGCACGACGCTGGCGGCGTGGGCCCGGTTCGCCCCGGGAATGGCGTACCGTGGGAGGGTCCTCGTAGTAAATAATTTGGCCGCGGCACTTCTCTGGCACAAAGCCAAAGCCTTGCAACCCCCGGCGGGGCTAGTGGCGCGAATACAGAGGCGGTTCACCGCCTTTGTGTGGCATGGTCGCCACTGGCAGAGGCCTGGGGTCCTCTGTCTGCCGGTGGAGGAGGGGGGACAGGGCCTCGTTCACGTCGCTGCGCGAATCCGGACTTTCAGGCTCCAACAGGCGCAGCGACTGCTGTACGGGGGGGATGAACGGCCTGGGCGGCCCCTGGCCCTCGGCCTGCTGCGGCGCGCCGGGTGTCTGGGGTACGCCCGCGAACTGTTCCTCACGGATAGGACCATAGTGGACCGCGCCATGCTGCCCGCAGTCTACCAAGGAGTGATGGACGCGTGGGGGGCGCTGGTGTGGGCGCGGGTCGGAGGCGAATACGGGGCGGCCCACTTCGTAGGGGAGCCCCTGTTCGCAAATCCAGCTCTGCCCGGCTTGCGGGGGGAGCACGCCCTGGCCGGGCGTTTTGCCGAACGCGGCATCGCAAGGGTCGGAGACCTGCTGGCGCCCGGACGGGTCA